>JABUQX010145117.1:5000-15000 GCA_015478945.1 Trachelipus rathkii | reverse complement strand
ACAATGCATATTAACTACTTTATAGTGAAGTATTTTAAATGCCTATCCAACCTATTTTTTTAAAGTTGAACTAACTATTAGCTCTCAAATCCTTAGGGAAAGCAATCAAAACATAAAATACTCGGTAGTTGAAGTATTTTCTCAAATCCTAACAAAGTGCTTTCTTTTTTAATTAATTATTGCGCCCTCTAGTTCTGCTATTATTTTCTTGCATGAATATATAATAACTCAGCTCAATAGATTTCAAATACGAAAAGAGTTCATTCACTCTAATAAATTTCCTTTCCATAGAAAACAAATCCATTTCCTTCAGTTTCATCTCACAATTTACTCTTACAAAACCGCAAGTCATTTTTGTGACTCTTCATTGTATTGTCTCAAATGTACCGTTTCTTTTGTTTGTTTAGGTAAAGCGTCCAAATTTATTAACAGTATTCAATTCTTGTGGCTCTTCGTTGTACTGCCTCAAACATTTCAATGTACCTTTTTTAGGTAAAGCGTCCAAATTTCTGAACTACTAGTAATTCAATTAACGATCCAACATTTTTATTTTTAGGATTGATCATTACTTTCTTATACCTGTAAAGAACATTACTGCTTATACTTCTTATTATTTTGTTAGCTTTATTTCAAAATTTCAAACTGCCTCAGAAACAATACCCAAATATTTTTCTTTCTCAATAGACTGAAGTCACATCCTGTTTGGGTTATAATTAAAATCCTTATCTGATTTGCCAATGCAAAATACCTTACAATTCTTGCTACTGAAATCCGCTTGCTACTTATTATCCCAACCAAAAATTTGGTACCGTCACTGAATTGCCGGTCCGTACTGATGCGCAATCTTTTCTCTTCATTAATTTCTGGAAATCTTCGAGGTCTTCCTCTCAAATTTCCACTTTTTATTCTTACCAGAAACTCAAACTCAAGTGTTTGAACATTCTTATCAAACCCTACTTTGTTCCCTCTTATTATTTATATCCTCAATTTTCTGATAACGTTGGCTGCTGTGCTTATGTTTGCAGCGATGCTGTTTGCTCCCGTGTTTATTATGATTTGGAGTCTTTACCATTTTCTACCTTATGGCCAAAGCTATCCTGTCAATCTACTGTGTTATTAGAATGGGTAATTTAGATTTTTTTATCGTTAGTTAAAAGCGTATATATATATATATATATATATATATATATATATATATATATATATATATATATATATATATATATATATATATATATATATATATATATATAAATATATATATATATATATAAATATATATATATATATATATATATATATATACATACATATATATATATATATATATATATATATATATATATATATATATATGATTAAAGTAAAATATAGTTATTCTTACCATTCGATTTATTCTCGAAGATATTACTGGTTGGAGTTTTTATTTCCATTTTTAATTTGGATTGAAGATGTCATAAATTTGTGATATAAGTTTCTTTTTCTTGTTCTTGATTTGTTCTTGTTCATATATATATCTTTCTTTATTTATTCCTTCTTGATTTTTATTATTTGTTACTTTGTTTATTTTTTATTTACTTTTACTTTTTTATAATATTTAAATTTTATTTCTTTATTTTTAACCATAAATTACTTATTAAGATTATAATCAAATTTTCACCTATATTATAATAATTCTATATCAATTTTTGCTGGAATGAGAAGAAATGATTATAAGAATTTATCATTCTTCCACCTCTCTGCTTCTTCAAATTTGTTTTTTGTCATCTTACATTTGAAGAAGTTCTTATTTGCTGTTTTATTTTCATTTTCATCCTTTACTCTTCTAGAGATTACATTTTTTTTTTTATTATGTAATTCTTTGGTGAAAATATCAGCAAATTGATCATTACTATTCACCCATTCTATTTTTTTTACTTCCTGATTATTTAGATATTCTCTTATTGCTGATATGATGATCCTCATGCTTTTAATTTTTGATTGTCTTTCTGACATTAGAGTATCTACAAGTGTCTTACTATCTGTTCTTATAATTATAGGTATCTTATTATTAGTAATTTCTTCCCACATTTTTTGAATATATAATGTTTGTTCAATGCCTTCAAGTAAACTATTTGCCTCTGCTTGTATGACTGAATGATTAACTTTCTTTGATTTATTTGATTTCCACATTATGGGTATCATTTTTCCTTTTTTATCTACAGCAAAAATAATGCATCCTAGTTGTGTTTTATCTCCTTCTCTATTAGCAAATGATGAATCACAATATGTTATTAATTTCTCAATCTTCTCATTATTTATTTGTATTATATTTAATTCATTTCTGTATTTTTTTATTAATCTATTAAGTTCTTTATAATCTTTAATACTCAGTTCTTTTTCTCCCTTGCTCATTTTACTAACTATATACGCTAAATCTGGTCTTGTATTTCTTGCCATCCAATTTAATTTTCCTATCAATTGTTGGTATTCTTTTATCTCTTTTTTATTAAGTTTTCTATTTTCTTTTGTTTTTATTTCATTAATTGTATCTTCTCCCAGTAATTATTTTGCTCCATTATTATCATGTTTTCTTCCTGACATAATTGAACTCCTAAATATTTAAATGATTCTGAACTACTTTCTCCTATTTCAAAGATATTTTTTAATTTATTTATTATATTGTTTTCAAATTTTTTACTTCCTACCCATAAAATATCATCTACATGTGTACATAATAATCCGTCTATATTAATTGAATCTTTCATTATAAATAGTGTTGGTTCCATTTTACTTTGTTTTAAACCTAACTTAATTAATTGTTTTTTCAATGATAAATACCACATCATGGCAGCATCTTGTAATCCATATACGGTTTTATTCAGTCTCCAAAGTTTACCATTGTCAAATTCTGGTGGAGGTTTTAGATATACTTTTCTTGTTATTGTATCTCCTTGTAAGTATGCTGCTGAAATATCCATAGCATTTATTTTCCATTTCTTTTCCTGAGCTATGGTTAGTATCATTTTCATTGCTTCAGATGATACTGTTGGTGCATCTGTTTTTTCCTCCACTTTTTCTTTTCTTCATATCCTTTAGCTACTAATCTAGCTTTAAATTTTTTCTTGTTATTCTGCATTAATTTTTCACTAATTACCCATCTTACATTAATTGCTCTTTCACCTTTATCATTTACTTCTTCAAAGACCTTGTTCTTCTTCCAATTTTCTATCTCTTTCATTTTGGCTTGTTTAATTTCTTCATTTGAATGATTATAATAACTTTGATTTATCTCCTCACCTTCATCTTCACTATCTATTTCATCTATTATCTCCTCACTTGCATCCAACGATTCTTCCTCGCTATCTTCTTCATTTTCAATTACATCTAATTCATATATTTTTTCAAATTCTTTCAAATCTATATCATATATTCTATTTGTATTTAAATTACGTATGTTATAACATCTATTATATTTTTTACTAGTTGCTTTGCCAGCTCTACTAATAACATAACAATTTAATATATCTTCATTATTCTTTAATTTCATTTCATAGAATTTACCTGTTTTCACATTTTTTGGATCAATTTCTTCATATTCATCAATTGATGTCATTTCTTCTTCTTCTTCTTCATCTTCAGTTTGACTTTCATTTTCATTATCAGTTTCATCATCTATAATGTTTGACCATATTATTTCTTCTGTATCATTACCATTCTCATTTAAATTATCTATCATGTTTTCATTTCTTTCTTCTTCATATTCATCCTTTTTATCTTCAAGTTCATTATTATTTTCATTTAATTTACTTTTTTGAATTCTTGTTGAATGAACTTTTGATACAGCTCTTAAAGTACCTCCATGTTTTACTATGATGGTTTTTCCATCTACACACATTATTTTAGCTGGTCCTCTCCATTCTTTATCAATGTTTCTTTTATAATATACTTCTTCACCTATATTTATATCTTTTGACATGTGTTCTCTTATTTGACTTCTCAATGCACGTTTTATTTTTTCTGAACTTTCATTTTCTATATGTATTTTTCTAGCATGTTCTATTGTTTCTAATAATTCTTTAATCATGTCATCAGTATCTCTCTTTTCACTCATTATTATGTTATCACAATCTATTATGTTTGGTATTCCTATGTTTCTTCCAAAAACAAGTTGGTTAGGAGCATATCCCAAATAATTTGTTAATCCATTCTTAGCAAAAACTGCCCATGCCATGCTATTCTTTTTATCATGTCCTTCTTGTTTTAACTTGTATAATGATTCCTTAAGTAACCCTACTACTTTTTCACATAAACCATTACTCCATGGGCTTTCTGCCGCTGTACTCATTAATTTGATATTCAATTTTGTCGTAAAAGTTTCCATATCTTCGTTTTGAAATTCTCTTCCTGCATCAGACATAATACTATTAGGACTTCCAAAATATATAATCCATTTTTCGATTAACCTTTCTATAATTTCTTTACTGGTTTTATTTTTTAACCATACTGCCTGTGTATATCTTGTTGCATGGTCTATTATTACTAAAAATTTATTACTTTCAAATTCTCCCACATCTAGTTGAATTAGTTCATTAAATTTATTTGCTAATGGCAAACCTACTACAGGTCTTGGTGGAGTTTTCTTATATTTTTTACATATTTCGCATTCTTTCACAATTTGCCCCAATTCTTTTCTTACATTATTCCAAAAATCTTCTTCTTTTATTTGTTTTTGATTAGCATTCTTTATTGTTTTAAATAATTTTTCTATTCCACAATGAGCAAATTGTCTATGTAGCTTTTTTAATTTTTCTTTTCTATCTTTTTCTTTTATCCAATTTTCTTTAAATTGACTAATCCAACATGTTTTCTTTTGTTTTCTATTCAATAGTATGCAGGAATGTCCTCCTTCATTATCAAATGTCTGTACTTTCTGTAGATTAAGATCACAAATATCAACAGTTCCATCTTCAATGTTAATTTTTAATTTCATTCTTTTCATTGCTGATTTACCTAATAATAAAGGTATATCACCCTCTAATACATTGATTTTTAAATCAAAATTCTTTCCTTTGATTTTACAAGGCAATAATATTTCTTTTAATATTTTATATTCTGTTTTTCCAAATACAAAACAACCATTTTTAAATTTTTGTGTGTCATTTATATATTGTAATTCCTCATCAGTTAATCCACTAATCAATTTTGTTAATCCCAATTCTCCAATTACTGTTTCTATACTTCCTGTATCTATAATAGCCACTACATCTTCTTGATATTTAATTTCTTTAGAGTCATTACATTCTTCATTCTTATTGAAAAATGTTCTATTTAGTTTTCTTTCTTCTAAATATCCCTCTAATTCATTTCTTCTTTCTTCTTTTTCTGTATTAATAATGGAGTTAATTTTTTCTAAATATAGTTTTTCATTATTTCTTTCTATAAAAAATATAGATTTATTATTTTTATCTTCTATTGGTTCATTTTCTTTACAATTTTTCATTATGTGTCCTTCTTTTTTACATTTCCAACACACATTATTATATTCTTCATTCCAATAGCAATCTTCTGTTTTATGATTATTCCGTTTACAAATACCACATTTATTAAAATTAAATGTTCTTTCTCTCCAGTAACATTCTTCAGTGTTATGATTATTGTATTTACATATTGTACAAAATTTATTTTTATTATACCAATTTTCATTTTTAGTGCCTTCTTTTTCTACAATTTCACATACTGATTCCATCATATTTACAATTGATTCTTTAGTTGTTAGGAAAATATTTGTTTTAATTCCTTCAATCTTATTTATAATTAACTTTCTTTCCATGTCCTTCATATTAGAGTTACTTATCAATTGGTATGAATGTACCTTATCACTTATTTTAATGTCATCCAGTTTTTCACAATCTCTTTTTGCTTTATCATACCTTGCTACATATTCTCTGAAAGATTCTCCTTTTCTTTGTTGCATATTCAATAGTGTTTGTACTTTAAGATAACTTTCTTGTTCTTTATTTCTACTATATCTTTCTTTTAAGGTACTTATAATTATTTCTACTCCATTTTCTGTCCATATTTCTTTTTCATTTAATGACATAATTACTTCTAGTGGTTCTCCTGCTAAACCTCCTATTATTTGTGCTATTTTAGTTTTTTCCTTTTCTTCAGATACTTCTCTCCATACTTTTAACTTGAATAAGTATTCTTCAAAAGATTCTTCTTTTTTTCCACTAAATTTAGGTGTTATTAAATTCATTTTTCTTTGTTCATTTGTTACTCCTTTTTCTTTACTATCTATCAGTTCCTTTATCATGTCGGTTAGTTTATCCATTGTTATTTTTAGAATTTCTTTTGCAGTATTTTCATCTTCTTCTTTTGACATTTTGTTTGTTTATTTTATTAGGTCTTATTTGATTATAAAATGATTAAAGTAAAATATAGTTATTCTTACCATTCGATTTATTCTCGAAGATATTACTGGTTGGAGTTTTTATTTCCATTTTTAATTTGGATTGAAGATGTCATAAATTTGTGATATAAGTTTCTTTTTCTTGTTCTTGATTTGTTCTTGTTCATATATATATCTTTCTTTATTTATTCCTTCTTGATTTTTATTATTTGTTACTTTGTTTATTTTTTATTTACTTTTACTTTTTTATAATATTTAAATTTTATTTCTTTATTTTTAACCATAAATTACTTATTAAGATTATAATCAAATTTTCACCTATATTATAATAATTCTATATCAATTTTTGCTGGAATGAGAAGAAATGATTATAAGAATTTATCATATATATATATATATATATATATATATATATATATATATATATATATATATATATATATATATATATATATATATTATATATATATATATTTTTATATATATATACATATATATATATATATATATATATATATATATATATATATATATATATATATATATATATATATATATATATATATATATATATATATTCAATGCCAAATGAATGCAAGGCACACGATCATTCGTTTACGAGGGGCGGAACCCCTAACTTCTCGACCCATGAGTGCTGGAAAAATAATATAATATAACTTCAGTAGCATAATATATAAGCCAAGAATTTTTTTTAGTAAAGAAGCATCTGGAAGTAAAGAGGCTTTAAAAATGAAATTTGGGACTTCATAACTTTTTTCAGGCTCAATTTTTTAACCTTTTTATTCTTTACATTTTTTTATTACGAATCATTTGAAACATTTCATAAAAGTCTCATGGAAATCGGTGAAAATCGGCTAGTATGGCTATAATTGAAAATATCGTCCATAGACAAATATTATTTATAAATTGGAAATTTGGAGGCCATTATTTCATATTTAGCAACTTTAAAGCAGGGCGTTTAAGATTTAAGGGCTACGCCCAATTTTCACTCATTCTAAACGTCGTTTTCGGTTTAGTCTGTAGTCACTTAGAATTTCAAACTTTTCAAACCTATACTTTTGATATTTGGCTCAATTTACAATTTTTTCTGTGCGCCGCGACTTCGTTGAATATGTATAGATGGAAATTACTGCTCGCCAGTCGCATGAGTTTGATTTTTTGATATTTAGACAGCAATTCGTAAATTTAAATCACTTTTCTCGGTTTCTAAAAATAACGAACATTCTCGACATGCATATGAAGTCGGGGAAGATGCAAATTTTTACTTAGATAATTTCTTTGTATACTTTGTATATGCAGTAGTTTTGGATTTGTTCTTCGAACAAATAAAAATTTTTTGGAAACTTTAAAAAGAATTTCATTTGAATATACAAAACATTATCTAAATAAAATAGATGCATCTCGCCCAACTATACAAGCCCTGAAAATTTTATGTTGATCGGACGAGTAGAAAAAAAATATATCAAAATTTCACTTTTCCAAAAAATATTTTTGGAAAGTGAAATTTTGATATATTTTTTTTACTTGTCCGATCAACATCAAATTTTCAGGGCTTGTATAGTCGGGCAAGATGCATCTTTTTTACTTAGATAATTTTTTGTATACTCAAAAGAAAATTTTTTAAAAATTTCCAAAAAAATTTTTGGAAAATTTGTTCCAAGAACAAATCCAAAACTACTGTATATACAAAGACATTATCTAAGTAAAAAATGTGCATCTTCCCCGACTACATATGTTCTGAAAAGTTCATCCAGTTTGCATGAGTTAAAAAAAATTATGGCAATTTTTCATTTTAAAAACCAAAAAAGTGGGTTTGGAATTTTGAGATTGCTGAGCACAAATATCAAAAAATCGAAAAATTCGTGCATTTTGTAGGTAATGGACCCATCTATGCATATTTCAAGTTTGAAGTCATTTCGAAAAAAATTCTGGAAGTTGATACGAAAAATGTCAAAAACATGAGTTTTGAAAAATTGAAAATTCTGAAAGAATGACTACAAACACAGAAAAACACCCGAAAACGACGTTTTAGAGGGCAAAAAAGGCTACAGTTTGGTGTTTATAGGGTCAAAATCGGCTGAAAATTCCGAATTTTATGTCCATATTTAGAAGGGGGGGGGGAAATTGGGCTTAGCCCGAGCCCAATATTGGACCCTGTCCTTTAAAAGCAATGTTTTACACATTAAAAGAAATATATACATTATTTCCTAAAGATCTAGTAAAAAAAAAAATAAAAAAAAAAAAAATAAATGAAAATATTCCATTCCTATAACACAGAATTACCACATATATATATATATATATATATATATATATATATTATATATATATATATATATATATATATATATATATATATATATATATATATATATATATATATATATATATATATAAATATCTGTGTTGTTAGTCATAGACGGAGGATGGTATATATATATAGATGTATCTATATATATCTTATTTTTAATTTATTAGTAAACTGATATTTTTTATGGAAATTATACCCTTGGCAATATAAAAACTTTAATAATTTATTTCACACAAAAACATTTGGTAAAAACTGAAATTTAAAACTATTTACAAATACACAAATTAGCTTTCGCCCAGTACAACAAAGGGCTTCTTTCAGAATTTTGACGAAACGTAAACTTCTTAATTTAAAAAAAAAAAAAAAAAAAAAAAACAAAAAATGATGGGAAATCTCTAAGTTGGTTGTTCAATTATGACTCCTTCTTCTTGATATTCCCAAGACAACGTGATGAAAGCAGAAAAGAATTTTGAATTTTGTCCAATTTGAAGTCACCTCCTATCTTGTTGAAATTATCTAGATTATAAATAAAAACAGACTCCATAATTTTTCTTTTTTTAACATGATTGCAAAACCTTAATGGGGAAGCCTCATTTATATTGATTTTATGATTGTTAACTGAACGATGAAATGTTAAAGCTGAGTTTTTTGTATCATTTAATAAATCTTGAGTATGTTGATCTAATCTCCTGGTAAAATCAATAGTTTCGCCAATATAGACACTAGAGCATTGATGGCATGGAATTTTATAAATACATTGGGACTGAAGATTAGTTGATCTAGGGGGTCTGAAAATTCTTTTTAGAGGAATAGTGTTGTTTTTTGTGAAGCAAATATTGTTAGGAATATGTTTTTTAATATTGAAATTTAAATTAAATGGAATAGGAAGATAAGTAAGGTTATTTTTAGGGGAAGGAGGGAGACTATTATAAAAATTTTTCTTCGCTTTGTGATAGGCTAAATTAATAACATTAGGAGGGTAATTTAATTTGGAAAACGTGGAGGAAAGGAATTTAGTTTCTGTGGAAAGATTCGGGGGGGAGCATATATTAAAGGCTCGTAAATAAAGAGAGGAAAGAGTAGCAAGTTTGGTGTTGAAAGAATGTGTAGAAAACCAATGTATGTAAGAAGAAGAAGAAGTTGGTTTTCTGTAAACAGAGTAAAGTAAGTGTGGAGAGTTTTTCCAAGAAACTAATGTGTCAAGAAAGGGTATAGAAAAATTATGAGAAAGCTCATGAGTAAAAGAGATGGAAGGATGGATATTATTAATAAAC
>JABUQX010145116.1:47500-53895 GCA_015478945.1 Trachelipus rathkii | reverse complement strand
ACAAACTACTCAGTAATTGTATTAGCTTTAAGAGGTATTTGTATAAGGTATATATATATATATATATATATATATATATATATATATATATATATATATATATATATATATATATATATATATATATATATATATATATATATATATATATATATATATATAATCGTATATGTAGTGAGACCAAGTGACGAGGGCATGAATAATTATGGTCACTTGACCTCCAGAAGAAAAAGTAATTAGTATTAACAAAATTAATATAAAATAAGTTAGAACTGTGAGAAAATTAAAAAGAAATTATGTGATATCTACCTGAAGGAGATATTTAAAAGAGCCATCTAAGCTTTCTTGCTACTGGCAGGGTACAGGAAGGAGGGACCACCGGTTTGTTCTAAATGCTGACTGGGTTGTGTCCAAGTAAGAATAGATCACTTAGGCAGATTTATCAAGAAGGGAGAATGAAAAAGAAGTAAAAGATAGCTTTATTAACACATACATACTATCAAAAGTAGTAGAGTTAAGGTTAATGTTCATTCATCAGGTATCCGGGAAACTAAGGGGATATCTTTACCTTTATAATTATAACCAGAATTATGTGAGAATGTTCCTGATACAATAATGTATCAACTTGGGGAAACAAGCTCAGTTCAACCGGGTAATTTATTACGGGGGTAGTTTAGTAAACCCACTTTATAGTTCTATTTTTGTATAATATACCTTAACCTTAAATAAGTATTAGATTAAGAGGTAGTTGAGAAGGTTCCAGATACAAAATGTATACACTTGGGAAACAATCTCAACGAACAGGGATGCCTTAGTCAAAATTAAGAGGGTGATTTTGACTATAATTACTATATTAAGGTTTACTTAATTTATGCTAGTCTAGATTATAACTAGATTTACGGTTAAGTTTAATAACTTTAGGAATCAAGATGATTTTTGCAATGCCTATAATGAAGACCTTAATTAAAACCAGGAATAAAGACTTCTGAAGAAGGTTTGTCCCAACATTAGGAGTCAAAACAAAACCCCAATAATAAGACCCTGTAAATTGATTACAGGAATTAGATGAATTTTAAGGCAAGCTTATTTAAGGTATTTGAATATCTGACCATTAATTAAATTAAGTTATTTAAATATTGAAATAAAAGATGAATCTTACCCTAACGATAAGAACGTCTGTGAGGGGTCTTATTTAAGAATATTTCCTACGAGTCCAGACGAATCAAAGGGTTGAGGAATCTTGGGGAAGTACTATAAAGAAGGGAATGAAGTGAGTACTTTCATGAATTAAATATTTAATAGATGTGACTTAGAAGTTCAAAACATAATTACATACCTGGGAGAATTGGATCTTAATGTATAAGTGTTTCATATATTTGTAAGTACATCAGTGATTTATTCTCATTGATACTTTAGTATCTCATTGATACTTCTTTGGAAGTGCTATAATTAAGCTTTGTTATGGAAGTTATAATTAAAATTATAAATACATGGGGATGTCTACTGTAAGAAAGAAAAACTGCTTTAGTAACCATATAAAAACCCAAGAGTAAAATCTGAACATGAAAAAAATATATTTACTTAAGATGCAGTCACCTTAATAACAATGGGTTTCTTATTCCGGAAGGAATAAGTTTCCATGATGGTGTTTTTCACCATACTAACCACACCACTATATTCTAAGTATTATACAACTAAGTGAATTTTTACCTGGACTCCACAATTACCTCTACATATATATATATATATATATATATATATATATATATATATATATATATATATATATATATATATATATATATATATATATATATATATATATATATATATTTTTAGTTTATATATATATATATATATATATATATATATATATATATATATATATATATTTTGTGGTGATGAGGTCAGGTCAATTTTACCAAATAGCGTGCCAATGCAAAAGCGTAGTTTTTTAAACGAACTCTTTTCTCACTATGGCAAATCTGTCAATATTCTCAAAGTGCGTCCTCATCTCATTCAAGCGCCATTTTTCGCATGGTTGGAACCGTTTGACAAGCTCTATATGACTTTTATTAAGTATTTAATTATGATTATCTAAAGCTTATTAAAGCAGGTGAATTACTTCTTTATGCCATGGTTACTAGGGTCCGTATTTTTATCAATACAAGTTCAACTTCAAGCAAATCTTTCTCTTAATCCTTTGGTTTGCCCAATAATACCAAACAACATTCTGTGCGCCATCATATAGAGACTACTGGCTCTCCCACTTTCGCTCGTGCTCGGCGTCTGCCTCCTGAAAAGCTCAAGGCAGCCAAAGCGGAGTTCGAGCACATGCTCGAACTTGGTATCGTCCGCCCTTCCAAGAGTTCATGGTCCTCCCCCCTCCACATGGTGCCTAAAGGTGCTTCTGATTGGAGGCCTGTGGGAGATTTTAGGGCTCTGAACGCTTGTACGATACCAGACCGCTACCTGGTCCCGCACATCCAGTCTTTCACCTCTAATCTGGCTGGTAAATCCATTTTTAGTAAATTGGATCTTGTCAGGGCTTACCACCAGATCCCCAGTCGCAATAGAGGACATACCGAAGACGGCCATCATCACCCCTTTGGCCTCTTTGAGTACACACGCATGCCTTTCGGTTTGAGGGGTGCAGCTCAGACGTTCAACGCTTCATCGATGACGCTCTTAGAGGTCTCCCCTTCGCCTTGCTATCTGGATAGACCCTCCCTATAGCTTCCTTTCTCCTGTAGAGCATGAGCTAAATATCTTTGTACCGTGTTTGTCAGGTTGGACGAATGTGGCATGCGTCTTAACCCGGCAAAGTGTGTTTTTGGTGTCCCTTCTCTTACTTTTCTAGGACACACTGTTTCAGCGGATGGCATTTGTCCTCTTGCAGAGGCGTTTATTTAGCCCGCACCTTCCCTAGGCCTGTCTCTCAGAAGCAGCTTCGTCAGTACCTCGGCATGCTTAACTTCTATCGTTTCTCAAATCAGGCGCTGATATTCTTCGACCCCTCACCGCTCTCATCCGCCCCAAGCACCGAGGCTGTTCTACGAAAATGGACTGGTCTGACGAAGCTACTGCTGCTTTTGAAGTTTCCAAAGAAGCACTCGCTTCGCCACACTCTTAGTTCACCCCCAGGACTCAGCTCCGACCAGAGTTCAGGTAGATGCTTCCGATTTTGCTGTCG
Source organism: Trachelipus rathkii (assembly GCA_015478945.1). Classification (NCBI taxonomy): domain Eukaryota; kingdom Metazoa; phylum Arthropoda; class Malacostraca; order Isopoda; family Trachelipodidae; genus Trachelipus; species Trachelipus rathkii. Next base: position 50,702 of record JABUQX010145116.1, on the reverse strand, counting down.
GAGGTGTTCTCCAGCAGCACCTGAACGGAGTGTGGTCTCCTCTCGCCTTTTCTCTCGCAAGTTGCAACCTCCTGAGACACGCTACAGTGCTTTCGGGAGGGAGCTACTTGCGATGTATTTCGCCGTCCGTCATTTCCGCTACTTTCTGAAGGGTCGTGAGTTCCACATACTCACTGATCACAAACCACTTACCTTCACTATGGTCTCCAGAAACGAACGGCACTCTCCTCGAGAAGCTCGTCACCTTGAGTATGTCTCTCACAGTTCATCACTGATGTCAGACAATATTTCAGGTGTCGACAACTTCACTGCTGACGCTCTCTCCTGCAATTGAAATCGACGCGATTTCAGCCTTACCCAACATCGACTACGACGCTATGGCAACATGCCAGACTACTGAGGATCCTGCACTTCCACAAGACTCTTCTCTCAAGCTGGAGTGGCTCCAACTCCCTGGGATAGAGAAGAGACTTCTGTGCGATGTCTCTCAGGGTTCTCTCGTCCTTTCGTACCTGCATCGTTCCGTAAGGCTGTTTTCCTCAATCTTCACTCGCTTTCCACCCTGGCATTGAGGCTTCACGCAACTGGTTGCTGCCCGATTTGTGTGGCTTGATCTGAATGCCGACGTAGCAATTTGGTGTCGCACTTTGCCTTCCTGTCAGCGTTCTAAGGTCTACTGTCACACCAAATCCCCTAGTACCCTCTCTTTTACCTCTCCTGGTGCTCGCTTGAACGTGTCCACATCGACATTGTTGGACCTCCTCTGCCTCCCTCCCGCGGTAAGAAATACATTCTTACGTGCATAGATCGGTTCACAAGATGGACCGAGGCTATCCCTCTCTCTGTCGCCAACGCGGAATCCATAGCTAAAGCTTTCTTGGCTCATTGGATTTCGCTTCGCGCTTTGGTGTGCCGCTTTCTGTCACAACGGACCAAGGTAAACCCTTTGAATCCTTCTTATGGAGAGATTTGATGAATCTTCTTGGTTCAGAGAAGATTCACACGACTTCTTTTAATCCAAAAGCGAACGGCATTGTTGAACGTTTCACTAAGGTCAGCTAAAGGCTTCTTTTCTAGCTCAGCCCAATCCGAAAAATTGGACTGACGCTCCCTTTCGTAATGCTCGGCATTCGCTCCGCTGTTAAAGAGGATCTGCACTGTTCGGCTGCTGATTTAGTGTATGGTTCTCCTCCTCTTCGTCTTCCTGGTGACTTCTTCTCACAGTCTTCTCCTCCTACAGCCGACCCGCTTGCTTATCTTACCCGCTTGAGGCCCTGTGCTTCGTCGTGGAGACCAACTCCTTCTCGTCCACACAAGGTGCATTCCTATATCCCTAAGGACCTTTCTTCCTGCACTCATGTCTTTGTTCGACATGACTCCCACCGCACCGCTCTCCAACCTAAGTACGATGGACCTTTTCCAGTGATACTTAGGAAGGAGAAATTCTTCACGATACAGCGTCCCACACGTACAGAAGTCGTTTCAATCGACCGCCTTAAGCCTGCTTTCTTCGAGGCGAATCCTCTTCCTGTTCTCGACCCTGACGCTTTACCTTTTGTTTCAATTTCTCCTCCTTCAACTCGTTCTTTTAACGTTCCTATCTCTCCTCCAGCATCTCTTCCTCCTTCTTCTCCTCTCCCTTTTCCTGATCCTCTTCCTCTTCCTTTTCCTGATCCTCTTCCTTATCCTCCTCCCTCTCCTTCTCCTCAGCCAACAGCACCAATACGACCGGCTCAGACTCCACCAGCACGGTCATCGTCATCCTTGCCTCCCTCCACTCCGGTTCATTCTTCACCTCCAGCTATACCTCGGGCTACCCAAGCAGACGTTCCGACTCGCCCGATCACCCGCTCTCAATCTGGGAATCCTGTCCAGACTCCATCGCAACCTCTTACTAGAATATCGAGCAGGGGTAGGCACATTCGATGGCCGGCGCGCTATTTTGAATAGTTTCGTGCCTTCAGCACTGCAGGGAGTATCTGTGGTGATAGGTCAGGCTCACTTCTACCAACATATGCCAATACAAAGCGTAGCTTTAAACTGAACTTTTCTTCTCACTATGGCAAATTTGGCAATATTCTCAGTGCGTCCCTTATCTTCATTCAAGCGCCATTTTTCGCATGGTTGGAACCGTTTGACAAGCTCTATATGCCTTTTATTAAGTATTTAATTATGATTATCTAAAGCTTATTAAAGCAGGTGAATTACTTCTTTATGCCATGGTTACTAGGGTCCGTATTTTTATCTGAATACAGTTCAACTTCAAGCAAATCTTTCTCTTAATCCTTTGGTTTGCCCAATAATACCAAACAAGCATCCCGCTAATAGAGGGGTGGAGAGAGAGAGTATATATATATATATATAGAAAGATAGCAGAAAGAGTATATATATATATAGAGTATATATATATATATATATATATATATATATATATTATATCAAAAGACGCTTATAATATATATATATATATAGTTATATATATATATATATATATATATATATATATATATATATATATATATATATATATATATATATATATATATATATATAGTATAGTATATATATATATATATATATATATATATGTATATATATATATATATATATATATATATATATATATATATATATATATATATATATATATATATATATATATATATATATATATATATATATATATATATATATATATATATATATATATTTATATCAGGGTTCACACTTTGTGGAAAGTCAGGGGGAAAAATCAGTCAGGGAAACGTTTTAAGATATGCTGAAAGTCAGGGAAATTTTAAAATTTCAAAACATATGAAGAATGATCCATGGACCAAGTTACATATTTTTTATATATTTTTTTTCTTTACTGTATAATTTTTTGTGGAATGAGAGATGTATTTGATAAGTGAATGAAAAGGATGGGCGAGGAACGACATTCCCTAAATCTACTTCTATCCTGTTTCTTTCTATTTTTAGTTCACTGTTACCTACTATTCTTCCTATTCTGTCCATAGAGGTTGTTCCAAGCTCATCCTTCCGATTGAAGGTGATTGGTATATGGATGTGTTTTAGACTGTATGACTTAATCTGTTTATATTTTTTTCTTTTTAGGGGTTTATACTTTTTGAGGTCTTTTTTTTTTTTTTCTTTGAGGTTTGACGAAGTGATTTTGGATTTTTGTGCAGTTGAAGGTATTTAT
>JABUQX010145116.1:12500-42500 GCA_015478945.1 Trachelipus rathkii | reverse complement strand
TTTGAATACTAGAATATATATATATATATATATATATATATATATATATATATATATATATATATATATAATATATATATATATATATATATATATATATATATATATATATATATATATATATATATATATGAATAACTTATTTAAATATAGATATATAATATGTAAATATATATATATATATATATATATATATATATATATATATATATATATATATATATATATATATATATATATATATATATGGGAGATATATATATATATATATATATATATATAGTATATATATATAATATATATATATATATATATATATATATATATATATATATATATAATATATATATTATATATATATATATTATATATATATATATATATATATATATATTATATATATATATATATATATATATATATATATATATATATATATATATATATATATATATATATATATATATATATATATATATATATATATATATATATATATATATATACATATATATACATATATATAATGTTAATATATATATATATATATATATATATATATATATATATATATATACATATATATATATATATAATATATATATATATATATATATAATATATATATATATATATATATATATATATATATATATATATATATATATATGATATATATATATATATAAGAGAGAGAGAGAGAGAGAGAGAGAGAGAGAGAGAGAGAGAGAGAGAGAGAGAGAGAGAGAGAGAGAGAGAGAGAGAGAGAGAGAGAGAGAGAGAGAGAGAGAGAGAGAGAGAGAGAGAGAGAGAGAGAGAGAGAGAGAGAGAGAGAGAGAGAGAGAGAGAGAGAGATTCATCAATAAAAGTCGAAACAGAAATTATCATTAAGAATTTTGTATAAAAAAAACTAATTTCCCAGCTTTAGCTGTTCCCAACCTAAAGTTGATAATAACACCCTTTCAACATTAGCAGCTGATGAAGTTTGCGGACAATATGGTTATTATTTTATATATGACCTTCTCATCTAATTTTTCTTTGAGAGATCTGTACCAAGATGAAGGAGTCACTGCTGACAAAAGAGACTCATCAAATAGGTAACTTTTATGAAATGGAGGAGAATTTGTTCTTAATTTTATTCCATAAATTCCACTGCTTTTGAATACTCATCCTCTGGAAGTACTGTGGTCTGATATCTTCGATAAAATATATGCCAATAAGTGAGCTTCTGTTATTGTGCCTGATGATACCTCCTTTTTACTTTTGTTTTAAATCTTGTCTGTTGAGTGGTGGATGAAGCTGTTCTAGCTCCATGTTCATATTTTTCCAAATATAAACATCATCACTTAGTTTACAGTCATTGCCTTCTAGCTTGGTTGATGCTGTGGCCACACACTCCACAAATGAGTTTTATTATAATCTTTTGAAATGTGGCATCGATGGTAGAAAATGAATTCCTCAAGAGTCAAAACAAGAATCTAGTTTTGAAAACAACTTAAATAATTATATATATATATATATATATATATATATATATATATATATATATATATATATATTAGTTATGGTGTTATATAGATATAGTATATATATATATATATATATATATATATATATATATATATATATATATATATATATATATATATATATATATATATATATATATATATATATATATATAATCATTCTCACAATAATATAAAATCAGCAGAAAACTTTTTATTGCCTTTCAGTTACTCTTCGATTGAAAAATTGAGAAAACCATATCAACATGCTAAAGAAAACCATTAATAAATACATTTTTTAAATATTTTATGCATGGTTTTTTTTATGGTTTAAACCATTGGTTTTTTTTATGTGGTTTAAACCATGGTTTAAACCAAATGGTTTAAACCATCCCACCCTACCCACAAGTATGCAAATACTCTCTTAATTCTATATCTAAAGCATTATAATAGATATATAATTGAATATCGTCAATAGTTAGTTGATTATTTTTAAATAAGTTAGTTAACATTGTCATTCATATTATCTTGAAAGTCATTTAAACTATTAACATCTTTAAAAGCATTTTTACAAGTTAATCATTTTTTTGATTAATGAAAATTTAATTTGACCTGGAGAAGCATTGAGATCTTCTAATTGCTCCCAAGCCTCATTATAGGCTCTATCTGATTCTTGTATGCAATTTATTTGAACAGCTGGATTATCTTTTAAGTGCTAATTTAAATAAGTAAGTTTTTCATGATTTGACAATCCTAAATTATCATAAATATTAATAAATGTTAATTAATTAATTAACTTTCTTTAAACACAAGATTATCCATAAGTATACTAGAGTTGGTGTAGGTAGAGATGGTTCTTAAGTGAAAAGTATGATTGATTTTTTGTTGGTGAAGAAGGAGATGTTGAAGTATGTGTTGGATGTTAAATAAGTGAGAGGATTAGGAATGGGATTATCGGATCATTATGTTGTTCTATGTAAAATTAAGTTAGTGGGGGCTTGGATGGAGAGGAAGGTGATACGGAAAGAAGTGGGTAGAATTAAGAGTGAGAGGTTAATGAACAAGGTAATAAGGATAAGTATATATAAGCAATTCACAGTAAATCAGTTGCGTGAATGTTAAGACTGAACAAATCTAGATAACAATGAAGCACTTGTTAGTAGTGCAAAGAAGTATGTAGATGGAGCAAAGTAGGAAGTGGGTATGCAATAGTAAGTGGTGGGAATGAAGAGGTATGCTACACAAGTAAAAAAAATGTGAGGTTGAATGTACTAAAGGCTAATGATGAAGTTTCAAAAGAAAGATATTTGAAAGTATATCAGGAGGAAAAAAGGAATACTAAAAGGTGCATACGTAGGAGGAAAAAAAGAAGAGGTAAATGAACAGTTTGGAAGGAGGATGAATGGAGACTTACAAAGCAAGAAAGCTCTTCTGGAATGAATTATAAAAGGTTAAAAAGGGAAATAAGGGGAATCTGCTTAGAATAATGAATAGGGATGGTGCTTTTGTAACTGATGAAATGAATGTGAGGAGAGTGTGGAAAGAATACTTCGAGAATCTGTATAATATTAATAGTAATGAAGAGGTGATAGTGAATGTGTGTGGGTTTGATGGTGCAAGAAGGAATAGGCATTTTGGGGATGAGGTCATTAGCAAGGAGGAGGTAATGGGTAGAGTGAGAAAGTTGAAGAATGGTAAATCTGCAGGTATAGATGAAATTACTGGTGAAATGATCAAGAATGGAGGCGAGATGGTGATTGATTGGATTTGGAAGTTGTGTAATAAACCGTTTATGGAGGGTATAGTTCCTAGGGATTGGAGGAGAGCAGTAATAGTACCTTTATATAAGGGTAAGGAAGATAAGGGGAACTGTAGGAATGGAATTATAGGAAAATTAGTTTATTGAGTGTTGTAGGGAAGATATATGCTAGTATTTTAGTCGAAAGAGTGCGTCGAGTGACTTAAGGACTGATTGGTGAAGAGCAAGGTGCGTTTAGGAGTGGTAGAGGGTGTGTGGATCAAATCTTTACTTTGAAACAAATGACTGAGAAAATGAGGGAGAAGAAGAATAAATTGTATTTAGGTTTTATGGATTTGCAACAGGCGTATGATGGGATTAATAGGGAAGCCCTATGGCAAGTGTTAGTAATGTATGGTGTTGGTGGTTGGCTTCTGAATGGAATCAAAAGTATGTTTGACGATAGTGAAGCGTGTGTAAGAATAAATTGTGTCAAAAGTGATTGGTTTAATATTAGTAGCGGAGTGAGGCAGGGATGTGTTATGTCCCCTTGGTTATTCAATTTGTATATGGATGGGGTTATGAAAGAATTAGAGATGGGGGTACCAGGAAATGGTGTTAGAATGGAGGTGAGTGGATATGCGGATGATTTGGGTTTGTGTGGTGAATCTGAAGAGAGTTTGAGAGGATTGGTAGAGAGATTTGGCAGGGTGTAAAAGGAGGGGTTTGAAAGTAAACGTAGATAAGAGTAAGGTTATGGTTGTAAGTGAGGACAGTCCTCGGTGTGAAGTTATGTTAGATGGTGAGCAACTTTAACAAGTGTCTTGAGTTTAAATATTTAGGATATATGTTTTGATGAAAAGGGAACGGATGATGCAGAGTGTAGTAGGAAAGTTGTGAATGGCAGGAAGGTGGCTGGTGCAATTAAATCGTTGGTGGACGAAAAGGGACTAAGTCTTGAGTGCGTTAGGGTCTTACATGAGGATATGTTGTTACCTGTGTTAATGTATAGTAGTGAGACTATGGTCTGGAATAAGAGGTATAGATCTAAAGTTCAACGTGTTCAGATGGACAATCTTAAGGGCGTGTTAGGTGTGAAAAGAATTGATAAAATGAGGAATGAACGTATTAGAGTGTTATGTGGTGTGAAGAAAGGAGTCAATGAGAAAATAAATGAAAGTATGTTGAGATGGTTTGGGCATATAGAAAGGATAAATGACAGTCGGTTGGTTAAGCGGATGTATAGTGGTGAGTGTGTGTTGGGAATCGACCGGCTGGGAGACCGAAGAAAAAGTGGATTGAGTCAGTGAACGAATGTCTGAAGGAGAGAGGTGTGAGTTTGGCAGAGGCGAGAATAAAGGTGCATAATAGGAGTGAATGGAGGGGTTTTGTGAGAGGGGTATGGTTGTGGCCCACCTGGGCCAGGGGATGAACCCTACACTTGAGTCTTGACGATATGCCATAGTGAAGGTCCGTCGCGGTCCCGTGAAGCTCTAGGGTGGATTTTCTGACTGCGACGAGTTCTCACTAATAGGTATAGAGGGCGGTAAGGCTGGGCTTTCTTTTCGACTTGTGTCATATTCTTCTACTACTATTCTTTTCCCCTGCATGTCACGCACCTTACCCCAGTCTTGGGGAGGAAGAAGGAAGATGATAATAATTATAAATATATATTATATATATATATATATATATATATATATATATATATATATATATATATATATATATATATATATATATATATATATATATATATATATAATATATATATATATATATATATATATATATATATATCATCGGGCGGGGTGAATGGGGACTAAATATAAAAAGAAAAAAAATAAATAAATAAATAAATTTTTTTTGCTCATTCAATAGTCATGCGGTAGTACTACAAGTTTTATTTAGATTATCTTTAATTCTAGAGAGTTTTTATATTTTAAAAAATTATAATTTATTAGGGGAGGAAATTTTCTTAAATAGAATTTCACTTTTGAAAAAGTGAGTTTTTCTTAACTTTGTTATAAAAGGAAAAGTTGTGGATGGATTTTAATTATTTTTTCAGTGTATACAGTTGAATATGTTAACTTTAAACTGACAAAATGAATCTTTGCTTCAAACAGTACATAGTGGTTAAATCACCGGGCCTAACTTGCCCCTATTCACCTCCACATAAAAATCATGATGGGTTGAATAGGGACACCATTGTTATTCTTATTTTATGTATTATTATTTATTACTGACATTTTTATTACCTATAGCTAATTTTAATATAATAAACAGTTAGCTATATTAAGGAAAAATTAAAATAAAAACTTAAATTCCCTCCACAAATCCAAAAACCTAATATTTTCTGAAAAACATAATTTCCTAACCCTTTCATTTAACACCTAAAGCCCTACTTCCCCATTCTTGACCTGCACCTAACCTAGGTAAAATCCCAGAAATCATGCACCTTCTTCCACCAGCTTTCATCTTCTGAATTAACCTCCTATAATCTGCTATTAATTCTTCTGACCTTCTATGTCCTATATCATTTGTACCCACATGCACAATCACATTTGAATCAACATTTGTAAACTCAATCTCTATCTATCCTATCCACAATATCACTCACTCTGGCACCTTGATAACACACTCTCATTCGTTTCCTTTTACCCTTATTTTGAAAAGTCCTATCCTCAGTCTTCCCTTTAGAAAACTCAACATTACCATTGACCCTCTCTGATCCTTTCCCATCTGGAAGACAGTCGAGCCTGTTACTGCAGGTCACAGGCTGACCGACTTTCGAGATCCTAATCTTGTTATTTCTATTTTCTACAACTCCATTCATCTATTCATCTGCAGACCTATTAACAACTACTTTAGCCTTTTCCCTCTCATCTTCCTGCCTAGGTGAATCACTATTCCTCTCTACCCCTGTGTCCCAATCCCTCCTTACCTTGACATCCCAACTAATTTATTTGCATTTGCGATGGTGTCGAGTACTTCCAAGGGATTGAATGTGGGAGGCTGGGTCTTCTGTTCATAATAATTTCTATTTTATCCTTAATTATCTGCTCAGAAATAAAATAACATTGTAGTAAAATTGTTTTATCAGTTATTAAAGCCAACAAACAGAATATCTGTCTTGCATTTTCTTATTATTAGGCCTGCTTACTATTTAATAATTTTATAAAAACAGTTTTATAATAGAATATAAATTATAGTTTTTGTTTGTTTTGAATTGTAATTAATTATAAGAAGTTTTATAATTGGTTTTAAAAGAAAAGGCCCCAAGCCGTGGCAATTATATTCTTATAAAAATTCTTTAATTGTTTCTTTATTTTTTTAATTCTCAAATTAATAATAAATCAAATCTTTTTGTTTTAATGTTTATGCCCCTTTATTTTAGGGTTTAATGTTTAAACCCCTTAATCTTAGGGTTTAATATTTAAACCCCTTAATCGTAGGGTTTAAGCTAGTTTTTCTAGTAAAATTATTGATAATATTTATTCTTATTTTGAAATATTTTTAATTATATTCTTTTCAGGATATCAAAATTTGAAAAAGTCGTTGTTTTGGGAAATTCTGCTTACAAATTCTACTTACAACAACTCGAATGTTCCAAAGTAAGTTTTTTATAGAACCTTAGAGTAAAAATTCAGAAGGTATTAAATTTTTTTTTTAAAGAGAAGTAATATGTACTTTAAAATTTTTCAGGTATGTGTTATGTCAGAAGATGTTTCTACTGATGAATTACTAGATTACATTAAACGTAAACAACCTCGCCTGCCACGAAGAACATTATGGATTCTTGTAGATGGGATTGAGTTTCTTTTCTCTAAAAGTGTTTATAAAGTGTGTTTAGATTTAAGATGCAGTCATCCATTGCAAACAACACATTCAACTTATAAAGTTGCCTCAGACTTTGAAGCCTTGAATACTTTTGATGAGATGAAAGAATCATTGAATGTGATAGAAAGAAAAGTGAAGAGTGTCTTGAATTTTGAGTCTGATTTCATGTTATTTCCACCTATACCACCAGCAATGATTATTGATTCATCTTTCACACACCAAGACCTTCATAATGTGATAAGGAAGCATTCAAAAAGCCATATTGTTACAAAGGAAATGGCTTCCTATTTCAGTAATATTTTTGAAAAAGTCGGTTTGAATTTTGCTCGTCTTACTTGGTCAGCTTTGAATAAGATGGGAATCTGTGCGGATCCTCGTGAAAGTTATTTAAATTGTCAGCTAAATCAAATAGATTTTATTTATAGCAGTACTACCTTACCCCCAAATAAGTTACCCTTTTTTAGTGAATGGTTGAGTAAATTTAGAGATATTGTTTCATATTGCTTGGGTGATTCTAGTTGTTTTGAAACATCAAATGAACGAAAATGTATGTCATCTAGAAAAGGTATAGTTAGTGATGAAGATGATGGAACTGACTTGGCAAGTAGGACTGTTTTAAATGAATCTGAAAAGAAATCTCTTTCTGATGTAAAATCTGATGATAAAATTGTGTTTTCAAGTTCCAATAAGAAGTGCCGATATGAAAAATTTGATATTACAAAGAAAGAGTACAATATCAGTGCTTGCTCATTTACAGAGTGTAAAAGTTCAACTGTCGCTGTAGCTGACAGAACCTCATCTCAAATAAAAGCGAAGACTACAGTGTCTAAAAAAGGAACTTTTGAAAAATCTGAGATTGATCCAAAAGTCCAACAATCTTCTTGTAAGTCGAATGAAATAAAACAAAAATGTGATATCTATGAAATAGCTGAGGATCGTAGACCTTTACCATTTCTTGACTGCTTGGAATCAAATGCTAAACCTGAAGCCCTCACTTCTTCCTCTGACATAGACTTAAAATTTGAACAAGATTTGGAAGCGGAGATATTTAATGATGATGAAGAATTTTCTGACGAAGAATTATACAACGAACTTTTTAATGAATCAGCTGGTATTATTTCAGATACGAATTCTTCTGATGAATCAGCGAAACTGTCCTCTAAGCATGGAGAAGAACATTTAAATAAAACTGATGACTCAGCACTTCATATAACAACTGAGATTGGGTCAAAATATTTAAAGGAGAAAAAGGCTCAAAATATTAATATCGTAGAAGACAATGAAACAAAACAAAAAGTTGGAGAAAGTTTTAATAACGGAGAGTTAAATCGTTTGGAAATTTTGGAAGAGGGTAAACCAGATAGTAATAAAAGTACTTTTGTAGTTGATAAAGAAGATTTTAATAGAAATGGAAAATCCATTGACAATACAGTGTCTGAGCAGTGTCAGATGTCTTCCTTAGGAGTAACCAATCAAAAAGATAAGGAACATAGTACTATAATATATATTGCAAATAATCATATTAAAAATTATTTGAAATCTGTGAAAGAAATTAAATTTAAAGATTATTCCTTTTGGAATATGAATTTTCCGATAAATTGGAAAGACATAGATAAAAAAATTTGTTCCTTGTCTCCCACTCAAACCTACTTTTTTGTTATTGTTGCAGATATTAGTTTCATGACTCTTAATTATCCAATGAACGAGTGCCTTTCTAGAGTTTGTGAAAACACTCTTCGTGTCCACTATTTGAAAAGTAATAATGATATTGTACTGACTAATAGGCTGAATACCATAAAAACTCTTCATAAAAATTTGTCAAATATACCAAACATTAAGACTAAAGTGATTTTCGCTCCTTTATTTCCACGAAAGGGCTTAGATATCCGATCAATTTTTGATTTTACAGACCATTTCGCGTTGCATGAAATTATGCTTAATAAATTTAAGCCATGTTTGTTAGATGGTGATTTTAAATATATTAATGAAAAGGCTAGACTGTTTAGTCAAAGGTGGTTTAATTTGGTTCAGGAAATCTACTGCCCAAAAGACGTACCAAAAAAAATATCTCGTGAGGCGTTTTTTTCTCTTGCCCGTTCCTACACACCTGTTACTTGGACTTCTATTCCTAGATTAAATTTTCGTTTCTTTCTCAGAGAGAAGTGGACAGAAAGGATCATTTCAATATATTTATACATACAATCGTATATGAAAGCCCCTAAATCTAGTAATATAGTTTCTGAACCTGATTCAAAACCATTAAACTTAAATGCTGACAGTGAGGGTAGTACATCTGACAGAAGTAATGTAAAAAATGTTACGGAAAAGAAAACTGGAGATGATAGCTTACCTAATTCGAGTTCCACCAGTAATCAAAATATTGAAGAGTTTGAATTAGATTGTGAAGAAGCGCTTATGATTGAAGAAGAACTTGAGAGGGAAATTCTCGAAGCAAATGAGGAGGAATATTTTATTTAAGGTTATTTTACTTAAAAATTATTAATTAAATTTATTCTATAAAACAAGAAATTTTATTTTACTTATTTGACCACATAATTATAAATTTTATAACCCATAAGGAAACCCAAACATTTGCCAAACCAGAGACTTACCAGACCAGTAAAAATCTTAAGTAAAATTGTTTGTTAATAAATTAAAAATTTAATTACATTTCCGTGAAAGAAACCGACTTCTTACACTAAAAACAGTTTATTATTTACTTAAAAGAAATATTAACTTTCACTTTTATTTCAACAAACACTTTGTAAGTTAAAACTATCCAACCATGAGCAAGATAAGAGCCATTCGTCATACAGTACTAATGTAACATCTGGAAGTGAGCATCATACAAGCAAAAAAGAATAAGTGGCTGATCAAGGAGGGAACTTTACTTACACACACACACATATTTAAAAAAATATTTAATATTTTTAAATAATATATTGTATATATTTGGTACAACATAAGTACACTGGAATCCTTAATTTTCACTTAGAACACGTCATGATTATATTTTCTTATTTCACCAAATTTTTATCAAGATAATTTCTTAGTTTATGTATTATTTTCAATTATATATATATATATATATATAAGATATATATATATATTATATATTATTATATATATATATATATATATATATATATATATATATATATATATATATATATATATATATATATATATATATATATATATATATATATATATCTTTTTCTTCTTTTCTTCTTCTTCATCTTCCTTTATTTCCCAAGGTTGGGAGTAAGGTGCGTAGCATGCATCAGAAAGAAAACCAGTAGAAGAATATGACAAAAGTCGAAAAGAAAGCCGAGCCTTACCGCCCCCTCTGTACCATTAATTAGTGAGAACTCTGTCGCAGTCAAAATCCACCCTAAAGCTTCATGGGACAGGGATGGACCCTCACTATGGTAGATCGTCAATGCAGGGGTTCATCCCTTGGCCCAGGTGGGCCACAACCATACCCCCACAAACCTCCGCCATTCACTCCTGTTATACACCTTTCTTCTCGCCTCTACCAAACTCACATTTCTCTCCTTCAAACATTCGTTTACTGACTCAATCCACTTTTTCTTCGGTCTCCCAGCCGGTCGGTTCCCAACACACTCGCCACTATACATCCGCTTAACCAACCGACTATCATTCAACCTTTCCACATGACCAAACCATCTCAACATACTTTCATTTATTCTCTCATTTACCCTTTTCTTCACACCACACACTTCTCTCTAATACGTTCATTCCTCATTTTATCAATTCTTCTCACACCTAGCTCACCCCTAAGATTGTCCATCTGAACACATTGAACTTTAGATCTATACTTCTTATTCCAGACCATAGTCTCACTACTATACAATAACTGGTAACAACATACCCTCATGTAAGACCCTAGCACACTCAAGACTTAGTCCCTTTATATTCACCAATGATTTAATTGCACCAGCCACCTTCCTGCCATTAACAACTTTCCTACCACACTCTGCATCATCCGTTCCCTTCTCATCCAAAATATACCCTAAATATTTAAACTCAGACACTTGTTCCAGCTGCTCACCATCTAACATAACTTCACACTGAGGACTGTCCTCACTCACAACCATAGACTATAGGCCATATTGTAAGATTTTGAACCTTAAAAAAAAGAAAATTGAAAGTTAATGCCAGATGCGAACTAATTATATATATAGTTTTTGTATAATGTCGTATAATAGGCCAAGACCCTATTTTATGAATGTTTATAGCTAACCAAAGTAAAATTTACAGGGTTCATATTGTGCCCTATTTTCCTACTTTTCCTACTGCAGTAGAAATTGTGCTACTTTTGAAGAAAATGTTGTATTTTTCCTACTTTTCTTTACTTTTTCACCAAATGTTTGTTGAAGTTAAAGGAAAAAAATTCAAATCAGGGTTGATCAGTTTTGGAGTATGATTTTCTCTCGGAAAAACTTTTAATCAATGTAAGTATCCTCAGTTGATGAGTCTGGTTAAAGCTCTCCTCATCATTCCGCACGGAAATGCTGATGTTGAACGTGGCTTTTCACAGACATCCAATTACCTTACAGATTCCAGAACCAAACTTTCTCAGCCATCAGTTAGTGCATTACAGCCTATCAAAGATGGTTTAAAGCAATTTGGTTATGAAGTCTATAAGGTGTCCATATCAATGAACTTCAGGAGAGGATCCAATATTGGGGATTTTGGACCCCATTTTAGCCCCCACGTAAAAATTGACATAAAATTCTTAATTTTCAGACAATTTTGATGAGGAAAAATAGCAAACTGCAGTTTTTGACCTTAACGTCATTTTTGGTGTCGCTTCTGGCAAGTTATTAGAACCTAATTTTTTGACATTTTTTCGTATCAACTTCTTCAATTTTTTTCGAAATGACTTCAAACTTGAAAAGTCCATAGATGGGTCTATTACTCACAAAATGCACATATTAGTTTTTTGATTTAAGGAAAATTGTGCTCAGCAATTTAAAAAAAAAAAAAGTATGTTTTGAATTCCGACATTGCTGAGCACAATTTTCCAATAATCAAAAAAACTAATATGTGCATTTTGTGCGTAATAGACCCATCTATGTATATTTCAAGTTTGAAGTAATTTCGAAAAAAAATTTGTAGAAGTTGATACGAAAAAATATCAAAAAATTAGGTTCTGAAAAAATGAAAACGCCGAAACAATGACTAGACACAGAAAAACACCCGAAAATGACGTTTAAGAGGTAAAAAAAAAAAAGCTGCGGTTTGCTATTTTCCCCATCAAAATTGTCTGAAAATTAAGAATTTTATGTCCATTTTTAGGTGGGGGCTAAATTGGGGTCCTAAAATCCCAAATATTGGATGCTGCCCTTCATTAAGAAGAGAATCGATGCTCATAAATCTTGTTTAGAAAGATTGGAGGAAGAGAAACGGATCGAGGCCCAACTAAAAAAACAAAAAGAGGAAGACAAAGGAAAGAACAAGAGCTGTTTGAAATGAAAAAAAAAAAAAGATTTTGAAAGAAAATCACGAGAAACCAAACTTTAACTTCAAAGAAAAACCCCTTCAGGAAAAAGAAGCTAAAGCTAAACAAACATCAATAACTATAATTCCTTGGTTGAAGAAGCTAATGTAAGGATTAAGAATCATGGATGATGAAAAAATCAAATGAAAATAAACTGATTTTTTTATTACTTTTGATTTATTTTTTTTTTTTATTATTATTTATTTTGTTATATATATAATATATATATATATATATATATATATATATATATATATATATATATATATATATATATATATATATATATATATATATATATATATATATATATATATATATATATATATATATATATATATATATATATATATAGGACCTTTCTGTTTTACGCTTGGGTCAGTTTTGATTTTTTTTTTTTTTTTTTAATATATTGCAACTATATATATGATACAACAATGAATTTCAGTGGTAACGGGGCATGATTAAAAATATATAGGGACTAGTTACGTTTTACGGATCTGTAAACTTTTAAAAAAAAAAAAAAAAAAAATTTTTAACTAAAGGAATACCTAGGTAAACCGCAAAGATGGTAGTAGTCTTTCGGCCTTCCGGGGGAACGACAGGGTAGGGACTATTTCCCTCTGTCCCCGTCGGCTCGAGCCCTAATTTTTTTTTATTTATTTTTTTATTTTACATATAGCAATAAGCTTTATACGCTGATTCCAAATATGTAATTGGTTTTTCAGGTGTCGTAATTTTGAGATAGTTAATTTATGTAAAAAAAAAGTTTTTTTTATTTATTTATTTATTTTACATTTTTATAATAAGCTTTATACGCTGATTCCAAATATGTAATTGGTTTTTCTGTAAGTGTCGTACTTTTCCGAGATATTTCATTTTTAAAACAATATTTAACAAAAATGTGATTTTTAAAAATTATTTAAAAATACTTCGAACTTTGGAATCATGTCCGTTACCACTGAAATTCATTGTTGGTATCATATAGTAGCAATATATTAAAAAAAAAAAAAAAAATTCAAAACTGACCCAAGCTTAAAACAGAAAAGGGCATATATATATATATATATATATATATATATATATATATATATATATATATATATATATATATATATATATATATATATATATATATATATATATATATATATATATATATATATATATGTTACGGGAAGTGGTACGAAGAATATAGTAATTAGCCGCTTCCCTGCGTAGATTCTGAATGTAATAGTGGTAACTAATTTTAAGCAAAAGTAAATCGTAAATTAAGGTAATTTGGCGAAAAACAGATGTGAAACTCTACCTTTACGGTCTTCCTTAGAAACGATGGTGGCGCACAATTAGCTCTTCCGTCCTTGTCGTTTGATTAACTATGAAGTGAAGTTCCAATGGCAGTTGTCCACATCATATTCGAAGCATAAGGCTAAATCTAAAGGTGGGTATATGAGGAGGACCTTGATACCCTGCCACCAGAAGAGCCCTTGATCGTGTCTACGTAGATTTTACTTACTCATCAACACAGCAACCATAAATCATTAATTTTTATTCTTTATAGGTTAAACCAAATGAAAGTGTAGTTGTACTGTTATTGTTTTAATAACTCCGGATAGAGAAACAATTATATATATACACACAAACACGAATTGGAGTGTTTGTGAAGTAGACAAATTACGATAATTGGTCAAATAAAAATATACTGGTTTGTACGTAAATAATGGGAAAAGAATCGAAAACTGTGTAGACATAAACGTCTAACACCGAATATTATGCAAAGAATTAATTAAAAGACATAAACGTCCAAAACAAAAGTGATAACGAAAACGGTGTAAACTTAAACGTCCAAACAAAGAGATTATAAATTAAGGGACATAAACGTCCAGAACAAAGAGATTATAAATTAAGGGACATAAACGTCCAGAACAAAGAGATTATAAATTAAGGGACATAAACGTCCAGAACAAAGAGATTATAAATTAAGGGACATAAACGTCCAGAACAAAGAGATATAAATTAAGGGACATAAACGTCCAGAACAAAGAGATTTTAACTAATACAAAACTTGTTTAAATTATAAGTTAGGAAGGTAATTAGTTCCTTCAAATAACTGTACAAAAGATTAATAAAGTAGATTCCTTGATGTGATATGCAGTTCATTGATGATAGAAGCAGAGGATATGGGAGAAGTCAGGAAGAAGATCCAGCAGAGCGAATTCCATTAGATACTGGATAAACTTGGGATGTATTAAAAGATGGAGATTCACACACAAGCCCAGGCTATAGATGTTCTTACAAGCCCTGGATTGAGATGTCTTAAACCCTGGATTGGGAATACTTGTCACAAGCCCAAGAATGGGATGTTTCCAGCCCTGGATTGGGATGTTTCGAGCCCTGGATTGGGACCCTAAAGTGAAATGAAATAAATAAATAATATTTATTTCATTACCTTATTTTTACTAAGTTATAAAATGTCAAATAAAACTAACCCTTTAATTGTATATTAATTTCTTAGGAGGGGACTTTTCAAGGCAATTCCCAAGTAAATAATCCTCAGGAAAGCTTCTATTTCTTTAATACCAGAACTGGCAGAATATGGACGTCTGTAATGTACGTACATTACATTGTTAGAGATATTAAATTATCCATGTTATTAATTTGTGAATTAAAGTAATTTATTAAATGGTATTATTTATGCGATTTATAAGTACGAATTTAAGAAGATAAATAATACGTAACACTGACCTTATAATCCCAATAAATATTAAGATCGTCCAACCGTGAATCGTCAACTGCGTACTAACTGCTTAGATGATTGCCACAATAAATATGAATTATCTCCTTTTAACTACTAAAATTAAAGACTTCGGAAATTATAGAAAATATATATGATCTCTAGAAATATATAAAAAGATTATAATACGAATCATGGGTTAAAGATTTCAATAAATGAAAATAAATGAATACTATTTCAACCTTGATTACTTGACTTGATGACTTGAGTAGTATGGGGCTTAGGGAAGACAACGGTCCCCCTAACATCCCCCCACGCTAAAATTGAACCCCCCCTTTTAAACAACGCAAACCGAATATGAAAGATGGAGGGTGGCGGAGCAAATGTACCAAAGAAAGCCGCCATACGCGAACAAGTAATTTATATAATTATATATAATAAAAATGGAATTTCAAAATTAAGAAAGTTGAAGAAAACTCGCACATTAGAAAACGAGAGACTTTATGGTTATGTCGTTACAAAAAACGACCTTTTTAACTAAAGTATTAAGATGAAATATCTAAGTTTTAATTAGTGTTGTGAATTCGAATCACCACTTATATAGTCGTCCTCATCATTCATTATTTCCATCCAATTTTGCAATGCTAAAGTACGTTGTTCTTTGGTCAACAGATCCCAATGAAGCTTTTTCATAAGATCTCGGATACCATGACGTTGTATCCTTTTGAACTCCTGGTCCATCGGCGTGGGTATATTATGACATGAACTACATCCAGGATTTGTTCTATTGGTCTGTTCTCTCGACACAAAAGGCGAGCTTTGTGCAATACCATAATAATCGTTGCCTTTTTGGGACGGAAAATTATAGGCGTATGCAGAAGCAGATGTCTGCTGAGGTGGTGGAACATATTGTGAATGACTTGGCACCGAATAATAACCGGAATGCGCAGTATTACACTGAGCCGGTTCCAAAGCTTTATCGAATTCCGGATAGTAATTGGAAGAATAAGCAGAAGTGGAAGGATAAGTAGAAGTGGAAGGATACGACGTTTCATAGTTACTATGACTAGTACGATAATTCGCATAGGTACTATCTCTATAGGATTTATCATGTGTATAGGGTACCTGTGATCTAGTTTTTTGCGTTTTAGGTTTTTCTTTTACCGTTGGAGCAATGAAACAATGCTGATATACCTTCATCATGGCTTCCAAAAATTGTCTATTAGGGTGAAGCCCGTCGGAAAGCACTGGTGAATTTAAAGTTAATGATTGCTCCTTATAGAATTTTTCATGGGGAGTAACGTCACTAAATTGAGTTTTCCCGTGATATTTATTCATAATTTCCTCACCCTGAATTATCCGTTTATCAGGCCAACTATATTTGGCTGATAATAGAGTGTTGAACTTGTCGAAACTATGTATCGCATGTCTTCTCATAACTTCAGGATTTAGTATCAGGTCGCTAACACAAAAGTCAGCTTGTGATTCACCCCAGTCACTAACAATCCTACTCCTATTAAAAGCGTATAGGTCTTGAATAGGAGGTATCATTAGGTAGGTTTTCGCCTTGGGGTTTGACTTTTGTACACATTCAGTGATTTTTGTCATAATAGAGGGTATCTCCTCTATATCGAAATCAAGTTTGGGTTCGAAAACGGAGGTGGTCTTTCCAGTTTCCTTATTCACTAGTTCTTTCTTCTGCCAGGCCATAGTAGTAAGGGCCCAGAGAAGTACGTGGTCTACGTTAGCAGACATACTGGATTCCACTCTGGCAGTACAGTCAGAGAGTTGTCTGCCGGATTCAAAATTCACTCGGGTGTACAACCCATGTTTCCGGCGTAAATATACTTTATGGTTCCGGAAGAGGTTTACTTCAGATGAACCCACGACGAATAGCAGTGACATTGTTGGAAATTGATAAGTTAGATCGATCTTCTTATCCTCTGCCACAACAATACCTGTTAATATAAAAATATATATATATATATATATATATATATTAGTTGTTTTTTTTATAAGTATTAGAAATGCTCCAACATGAATGACCACGTAGTGTGTTATGAGAAAATAAATAAAGCAACACTCCACAGCAAGCCACTCATGCTAAACATTTCCAGTTTTTTGAACTGACCTTTTCGTGGTAAATATAATATGATGGTAAATATTAAAATATTAAAATTTTAATATTTAACATAGACTAGCTTCAGCCTATATATCGTCATAAAACAAGCAGCGTACGGACATGCATGCAGCGTGTATAAGAAAGAACATGCAGCTTACAAAAATTAAGCAGCTTACACAAGAACAAAATTTTAAGCAGCTTAAATAAGAAAAACGCTCATTGCCCTTCCCTGTATTTTCTGACAGACATGTGGCTTATACATTGTTACCCATGTTATCCATGCATGCTATATGCTTTTAACCTTTCTCTTTTACGCATATATTTTATGCAGAGAATTGGTACGTTATACAATTATTAAAATAAATTTGTTAATAAATTCATATATAATTATATAATAATGTATGGTAATATATAAATGAATACTTGTTATGCTTAATCATTTTGATTAGCCATAACTCATATCCCAAACCTTATATACATTTCGTTTCTTACAGCGTGATGTCGTTCGACGAATATAACGATACTGAAAGACATCTCCAGCGTACAAGATACCTCCTTCCTGTGCAACATAGGATAACCCACAGTACCTAAAAATAAAATCTGAAAAAACGGCTTTTTGGATTAGGATTAGTGCACAGTAGAAATAAAACTTGTAATGAATAAATCTTTTTAAACGAAAAAAGATGTACGTTTGTACATAAACGACTTATGCTCTCATAAGAATAGAGAAAAGTATTTATATGGTCTTTAAACTTATGCTCTCTTAAGAATAGAGAAAAGTATTTAGTTGACCTTAAAATCTCAGAGATTATCTTCATTTTTAAGAGACCCATGGAAAGGAACTATGATCTATATATTGAAAAGACAGGGAGGTTAAAGTCTTTGAATCCACTGATACCGGTTCTATCTGAGAACCACTTCTATGTACTAATTCCATAGTAGATAAATAAGGCATCAATTCATTTTCTCTCAAATCAACAGCTCCTAGCACTATTAATTCTGGTAGGAATTCAGAAGGAAGTAAGACAAAATTTATGGGTTTTGTAACAAAATTAGTTTGGGGAAAGAACAATTTCATCTTTACGTAATCGTCAACAGGTACAGTCTGATTACGATGTAATTCGATAACTTCTTTGATTCCTAAAGCACTGGATGGAAGCAAATTTAAGTCTTTTAAACAACTTGAAACAAATTCTCTACTTATCAAACTAGCCCCAGCTCCACTGTCGACAAAGCAACCATAGCAATTATTGCTATTGGGTTTGACAGAGACAGGAACTATAAAAGAGCCAGGTTTCCCTTTATCACAATCGACTTGTACTGTACGCAACCTAGGCTCAAGTATCGGTAATGGGGCTGGATTTGAAATGGGTTTATCCTCTATATTGGACCAAGGGTTATTTTCCGAATTTTTCAAAGAGGATTTATTTCCAACTTTTAATAAAGGGAACAAAGGAAATTTATATTCTAAGGAATTATTTCCAATATGTTGAGACGAAGAAGTTTTTGCCATATATTTATTCAACAAAGAATGTTCATTCAAAGGGTACTGACTTTCATCATCAGCAACTAATTTATTTATATCTTCAACAATGGAATCGGAGGAATTTAGAAGAAAATGACTTTCATTACTATCAACTGATTCATCGTAACTTGGAACACTGGTAACTGAGGATTCACATAATATAGGTTTCTCCACCAGTTCCTTTACTTCTGGGGAGGTCGACTGAATAATCTTTTTTTCAGACTTATTTATCTCCATGGGTGGAGACGGTTTGGTTTTCTCCAGTGGTTTAGCTATTACCCTGGGGGAAAACTGATTTGGTTTTTCAACAACAACTCCCAGACATTTACCCTCCAAATGGGATAAACTACACCATTCACACAACTTCAAATATTTACGAGGCGGACGCGGAGGAAGTGAATGAATACTATTACTGGAAGAATGAGAATCATTATCCTCATCCTGTTTCGGGATCCTATCTAAACAATTTATTCCAGGATGTGACTTTCTACAAAACAGACAAACTATCCTAGAACTACGATTATTCTGAAAGTTCCGAGGGGACAAGAAAGGTGTCGGACGTAACTCTACATTCAGCTATTTTATGACCTTCTTGCTTACAATAACTACAAATACCGAGGTATTTGTAGCATTCATTCATTCGATGGCCCACCTTAGCACAATAAACACATATAATTTCCCTTCGAGCAACGTTTCTACGTGGGACATTCATGCAATCATTCAGGCCAAAGGTTGATTTATCATTTAATGACCGCAATTTCTTAAATTTTTTCCCATAAAAATATCTACTATTAACCGATTTAGGAGAAGAATTACATTGGTAACTAGGGGAATAGTTATTATTTCTACCGTATATATTATTACATGAGGGAAATACAGAATTACTGATGTGGGCATCTTTTAAACTTTCGATTAAATGATTTAAAAGACTACCAATTCCAGTTATTAAATTTAATTGATATTGCAATTGTGTGGCAACTGGATACATATACGATGTGTTCTGGTTCGAATCCCTTCTGTCACGTTCTTCCATTTTCCCAGACGTTTTCGGTCTGGGGGATCCAGGGATTTGAGCTTGAGCCATGCTTAAATTAAATTTAATTTAATAAGCGATTGAAGAAAAGCGATAGAAATGCGATAGCGATAGAATTGCGAAAAGAATCAGCAAAAACAAACGAAAGTGTAAAATGCTGTGAAGAATGTTGTGAACTAAATCACAATCAGGCGCGACTGGCGAAAGGAACACAAGGTCCCTGTTCGGGCGCCAATTTAATGGTGTATTATGTTACGGGAAGCGGCACGACGAAGACAACTTATAACCGCTTCCCTGCGTTGAATCTTTGACAAAATCGTGGTAACTAATTTTAAGCAAAATAAGCAAAAGTAAAACGTAAATTAAGGTAATTCAGAAAAACATGTGAAACTCTACCTTTACGGTCTTCCTTAGAAACGATGGTGGCGCAGAATTAGCTCTTCCGTCCTTGTCGTTTGATTAACTATGAAGTGAAGTTCCAATGGCAGTTGTCCACATCATATTCGAAGCATAAGGCTAAATCTAAAGGTGGGTATATGAGGAGGACCTTGATACCCTGTCACCAGAAGAGCCCTTGATCGTGTCTACGTAGATTTTACTTACTCATCAACACAGCAACCATAAATCATTAATTTTTATTCTTTATAGGTTAAACCAAATGAAAGTGTAGTTGTACTGTTATTGTTTTAATAACTCCGGATAGAGAAACAATTATATATATACACACAAACACGAATTAGAGTGTTTGTGAAGTAGACAAATTACGATAATTGGTCAAATAGAAAATATACTGGTTCGTACGTAAATAATGGGAAAAGAATCGAAAACTGTGTAGACATAAACGTCTAACACCGAATATTGTGCAACGAATTAATTAAAGGACATAAACGTCCAAAACAAAATGATAACGAAAATGGTGTAAACATAAACGTCTAACACCGAGTATTCAGACAAATTATTAAAGGACATAAACGTCCAAACAAGGAGATTAATATTAAGGGACCTAAACGTCCAGAACAAAGAGATTATAAATTAAGGGACATAAACGTCCAGAACAAAGAGATTATAAATTAAGGGACATAAACGTCCAGAACAAAGAGATTATAAATTAAGGGACATAAACGTCCAGAACAAAGCTTGTTTAAATTATAAGTTAGGAAGGTAATTAATTCCTTCAAATAACTGTACAAAAGACTAATAAAGTAGATTCATTGATGTGATATGCAGTTCATTGATGATAGAAGCAGAGGATATGGGAGAAGTCAGGAAGAAGATCCAGCAGAGCGAATTCCATTAGATACTGGATAAACTTGGGATGTATTAAAAGATGGAGATCCACACACAAGCCCAGGCTATGGATGTTCTTACAAGCCCTGGATTGGGATGTCTTAAGCCCTGGATTGGGAATACTTGTCACAAGCCCAGGAATGGGACCCTAAAGTGAAATGAAATAAATAAATAATATTTATTTCATTACCTTATTTTTACTAAGTTATAAAATGTCAAATAAAACTAACCCTTTAATTGTATAGTAATTTCTTAGGAGGGGACTTTTCAAGGCAATTCCCAAGTAAATAATCCTCAGGAAAGCTTCTATTTCTTTAATACCAGAACTGGCAGAATATGGACGTCTGTAATGTACGTACATTACATTTTTAGAGATATTAAATTATCCATGTTATTAATTAGTGAATTAAAGTAATTTATTAAATGGTATTATTTATGCGATTTATAAGTACGAATTTAAGAAGATAAATAATACGTAACACTGACCTTATAATCCCAATAAATATTAAGATCGTCCAACCGTGAATCGTCAACTGCGTGCTAACTGCTTAGGTGATTGCCACAAATAAATATGAATTATCTCCTTTTAACTACTAAAATTAAAGACTTCGGAGATAATGGCAAAAGCAGAAATTATAGAAAATATGTATGATCTCTAGAAATATATAAAAAGATTATAATACGAATCATGGGTTAAAGATTTCAATAAATGAAAATAAATGAATACTATTTCAACCTTGATTACTTGACTTGATGACTTGAATAGTATGGGTCATAGGAAAAAAAACAATCCCCTCTAATATATATATATATATATATATATATATATATATATATATATATATATATATATATATATATATATATATATATATATATATATATATATACAGTTATATAGTTATATAGATATATATACTTACTTACTTACTTCTGCCCCTGGCCCACCTTAATTGGAGGGCCACACTGCTTCCAGGAAACCGGCTGCCGCCACTGGGCGATTCCACAGGTCGAGAAGAGAAGATATAGAGAAGTCGGCGCGGGGGGCGTCGAGAGCAGAGCACCCCAGAAGGAGGTGCTCTATTGTGTCTTGGGAATTGTGACATCTGGTGCAAGTGGGAGAGGTGACATTGTCTAGTTTGAATCTATATTTATATTGCATGAGTTTTGGGTGGTGACCTGATCTGCTCCGGGCGAGGTCGATTTGGCCTCTTCTGGACAGCGTTTCTTCTCTAGGGGAAAGTTTTGGGGAGGGGGTGTTTAGTAATTTGTTATTTGGGCGGTTTTGTAGGTATGTGTTGGTTAGATGTGTATGGATATGTGTAATCCATGACCTATTGGAAGGGGGAGGAGGGATTATGTTGTAAGTGTTGTAATGGAATTGAGCTGGTGATGAAAGGGGGGATTTTAGTCTTTGCCTGGAGAGAATTTGGTGACAAGGGTGGGATGGATTACGGGTTTTCTGATAGAATATATATATATATATATATATATATATATATATATATATATATATATATATATATATATATATATATATATATATATATATATATATATATATATATATATATATATATATATATATATATATATATATATATATATATATATATATATATATATATATATATATATATAT
The DNA here is from genome assembly GCA_015478945.1 of Trachelipus rathkii. Lineage (NCBI taxonomy): Eukaryota > Metazoa > Arthropoda > Malacostraca > Isopoda > Trachelipodidae > Trachelipus > Trachelipus rathkii. The sequence goes on along the minus strand of JABUQX010145116.1, from coordinate 19,544 downwards.
ATATATATATATATATATATATATATTAAATTATTGGACAAGAGAGAGTGACAGAGGAATCAGCAATTCAACTTAAGTTGTCAAAACGTTAATAAATTGAACAAAACTTGTTTTGTACAAATGAAAAGAAGATTTAAGTTCTGTGTGTAAGATATTCGAAACAAGAAATTTATTTATCAAAGAACTTCCAGAAACTTTTGCCAGTATATTATTATTATTATTATTATTATTATTATTATTATTATTATTATTATTATTATTATTATTATTATTATTATTATTATTATTATTATTATTATTATTATTATAATCTATATACTATATTATTTTAAACATTCAAATTTTGTCGCTTGCATTTCGACCTTTTATTTTGCCCATAAAATATCGATATATCGATATTTTATTAAAATAATTATATACAATTACATATAAATATATACGATTATATACGATAATTAATTTTATCTACATTTATTAAACCTATAAAACAATATATATATATATATATATATATATATATATATATATATATATATATATATATATATATATATATATATATATATATATATATATATATATATATATAATATAAATATATATATATATATATATAAATATATATATATATATATATATATATATATATATATATATATATATATATATATTGAGCTTAGACGTTGTCTTGGATGGTCGCAGAAAATTTAGAGGGATGAATAAGAAAACAGAAAAACTCAAATATAGAAAAATAATAATAAACACAAAGATAAAAATAGTAATTGAAGTAAAATATAAGCATTATATATATATATATATATATATATATATATATATATATATATATATATATATATATATATATATATATATATATATATATATATATATATATATATATATATATATATATATATATATATATAAAGATATAAGAAAACACACAAAAATATATATATATATATATATATATATATATATATATATATATATATATATATATATATATATATATATATATATATATTGTTTAAAGCAAAAATAGATTTATTATAACCTCCATTTGAAGATGTTGTTAACTGCTTGAGTCCTTCTCTTGTTGATTGCAGATGGATGTCAAAATTATGGTAGAATGTCAATTCATTTTTCTTATTCTGTATTTTTATTTTTCATATCTTTTTCTATTTATGTTTTCTTTATCCTTTTTATGTGATTTATGTTATTTTTTATATATAACTTTTACTTATTAATAATTTTAAATTTATCTTTATTTTTATTTTCTTTAAATTACTTTACTAAATTATACATAAAATTTAACCTGTATACTTTTAATTTTATCTATCTTATTTTTCTGTAAAGGAGAAAAAATGATTAAATGAATTTATCATTCTTCCCCCTCTCTGCTTCTTCAAATTTGTTTTTTGTCATCTTACATTTGAAGAAGTTATTATTTGTTGTTTTATTTTCATTTACATTCTTCACTCCTCTGGAGATTACATTTTTCATTTTTTTATTATGTAATTCTTTGGTGAATATATCAGCAAATTGATCATTACTATTTACCCATTCTATTTTTTGTATTTCTTGATTATTTAGGTATTCTCTTATTGCTGATATTATGATTCTCATGCTTTTAATCTTTGATTGTCTTTCTGACATTAAAGTATCTACAAGTGTCTTACTATCAGTTCTCAAAATTATAGGTATATTCTTATTAGTAATTTCTTCCCACATTTTTTGTATATACAATGTTTGTTCAATACCTTCAAGCAAACTATTTGCCTCTGCTTGTATAACTGAATGGTTAACTTTCTTTGATTTATTTGATTTCCACATTATGGGTATCATTTTTCCTTTTTTATCCACAGCAAAAATTATACATCCCAGTTGTGTTTTATCTCCTCTATTAGCAAATGATGAATCACAATATGTTATGAATTTCTCAATTTTCTCATTATTTATTTGTATGATATTTAATTCATTTCTCAGATAATAATCATGAGTTTTATAGTTTTTGATATTGCTTGCATTATCAACTATATGTGCTAAACTATCTTATATTTTGCACTTAATTTTATTTTACAATTGTTGGCCTTTACTTCTTTGATGTTTGACACTTTTTGCTTTTATTTACACTGTAATTCCCAGTAATGCTTGCTCACATACTGTTCTGATATAATTTGAATCCCAATATTGAAAATGATCTAACGACTTCTTATTTTCAAATGTTTTTTACTTATTTACTATATTGTAATTTATTTCACAAATAATCTTGCAACACAACATATTATTTGAACATTTTATTATATTGAAAATGTCTATTTTACTACACTGTTTTAATGATAATATCATCATATATATCCTTAAAATCATATACCATTTACTTTTAACCCAATGCCATTATCAATCTTTGTAGATTAATATTTCGTATTTTCGTATCTGTAAGCATATTATTGAATATCCATAGATTGATTCTCATTCTGAGCTATGGTTAGAATCATTTTCATTGCTTCAGATGAAACCGTTGGTGCATCTGTTTTTTCCTCCACTGTTTCTTCATATCCTTTAGCTACTAACCTAGCTTTAAATTTTTTCTTGTTATTCTTGTTATTCTGCAATAGTTTTTCACTAATTACCCATCTTACATTAATTGCTCTTTCACCTTTATCAGTTACTTCTTCAAAAACATTGTTCTTCTTCCAATTTTCTATTTCTATCTTTTTTGCTTGTTTAATTTCTTCATTAGAATGATTATAATAACTTTGATTTACCTCCTCATCTTCATCTTCACCATCTATTTCATCTATTATCTCCTCACTTTCATCCAATGACTCCTCATCGCTATTTTCTTCATTTTCAATTACATCTAATTCATATATTTTTTCAAATTCTTTCATTAAATCTATATCATATATTCTATTTGTATTCAAATTGCGTATGTTATAACATTTATTATATTTTTTACTAGTGGCTTTGCCAGCTCTACTAATAACATAACAATTTAATATATCTTCATTATTCTTTAATTTCATTTCATAGTATTTACCAGTTTTCTTACATTTTTTGGATCAATTTCTTCATATTCATCAATTGATGTCATTTCTTCTTCTTCATCTTCAGTTTGATTTTCATTTTCATTATCAGTCTCATTATCCATAATTTTTGACCATATTATTTCTTCTGTATCATTACCATTCTCATTTAAATTATCTATCATATTTTCATTCCTTTCTTCTTCATATTCATCCTTTTCATCTTCTTTATCTTCAATATCTTTGTTATTTACATTTAAACTACTTTTTTGAATTCTTGTCGAATGAACTTTTGATACAGCTCTTAAAGTACCTCCATGTTTTACTATGATGGTTTTTCCATCTACACACATTATTTTAGCTGGTCCTCTCCATTCTTTATCAATGTTTCTTTTGTAATATACTTCTTCACCTATATTTATATCTTTTGACATATGTTCTCTTATTTGACTTCTCAATGCACGTTTTATTTTTTCTGAACTTTCATTTTCTATATGAATTTTTCTAGCTTGCTCTATTGTTTCTAATAATTCTTTAATCATGTCATCAGTATCTCTCTTCACTTATTATTACGTTATCACAATCTACTATGTTTGGTATTCCTATATTTCTTCCAAAAACAAGTTGATTCGGTGCATATCCCAAGTAATTTGTTAGTCCATTCTTAGCAAAAATTGCCCATGCCATACTATTCTTTCTGTCATGTCCTTCCTGTTTTAACTTATATAATGATTCTTTAAGTAACCCTACTACCTTTTCACATAAACCATTACTCCATGGGCTTTCTGCCGCTGTACTCAATAATCTGATATTCATTTTTGTAGTAAAAGTTTCCATATCTTCATTTTGAAATTCTCTTCCTGCATCAGACATAATACCATTAGGACTTCCAAAATAAATAATCCATTTTTCAATTAACTTTTCTATAATTTCTTTACTGGTTTTATTTTTTAACCATACTGCTTGGGTATATCTTGTTGCATGGTCTATTATTACTAAAAATTTATTATTCTCAAATTCACCAACATCTAATTGAATTATTTCATTAAACTTGCTTGCTAATGGCAAACCTACCACAGGCCTTGGTGGAGTTTTTTATATTTTTTACATATTTCACATTCTCTCACAATTTGCTCCAATTCTTTTCTTACATTATTTCAAAAATCTTCTTCATTTACTTGTTTTACATTAGCATTTTTTATTGTTTTAAATAATTTTTCTATTCCACAATGTGCAAATTGTCTATGTAGTTTTTCAATTTTTCTTTTCTATCTTGTTCTTTTATCCAATTTTCTTTAAATTGACTAATCCAACATGTTTCTTTTTGTTTTTTATTCAATAATATGCAGGAATGTCCTCCTTCATTATCAAATGTTTTCACTTTCTGTAGATTCAAATCACAAATATCAACAGTTCCATCTTCAATATTAATTTCTAATTTCATTCTTTTCATAGCTAATTTACCAAGTAATAAAGGTATGTCACCCTCTATTATATTGATTTTTAGATCAAAACTCTTTCCTTTGATTTTACAAGGCAATAATATTTCTTTTAATATTTTATATTCTGTTTTTCCAAATACAAAACAACCATTTTTAAACTTTTGTGTGTCTTTTATATATTGTAATTCCTCATCAGTCAATCCACTAATCAATTTTGTTAATCCTAATTCTCCAATTACTGTCTCTATACTTCCTGTATCTATAATAGCCATTATATCTTCTTGATATTTAATTTCTTTACAGTCAGTATATTCTTCATTATTATTGAAAAATGTTCTATTTATTTTTCTTTCTACTAATTCTCTTTCTAATCCATTTCTTCTTTCTTCTGTTTCTGTATTAATAATGGAGGTAATTTTTTCTAAATATTGTTTTTCATTATTTTTTTCTATGAAAAATATAGATTTATTATTTTTTTCTTCTATTTGTTCATTTTCTTTACAATTTTTCATTGTGTCCTTTTTTACATTTCCAACACACATTATATTCTTCATTCCAATAGCAATCTTCTGTTTTATGATTATTACGTTTACAAATACCACATTTATTGAAATTAAATGTTCTTTCTCTCCAGTAACATTCATCAGTATTATGATTATTGTATTTACATATTGTACAGAATTTATTATTATACCAATTTTCATTTTTAGTGCCTTCTTTTTCTACTATTTCACATACTGATTCCATCATATTTACAATTGATTCTTTAGTTGTTATGAAAATATTTGTTTTAATTCCTTCAATCTTATTTATAATTAACTTTCTTTCCATGTCCTTCATATTAGAGTTACTAATTAATTGGTATGAATGAACCTTATCACTTATTTTAATGTCATCCAGTTTTTCACAATCTCTTTTTGCTTTATCATACCTTGCTACATATTCTCTGAAAGATTCTCCTTTCCTTTGTTGCATATTCAACAATGTTTGTACTTTAAGATAACTTTCTTGTTCTTTATTTCTACTATATCTTTCTTTTAATGTATTTATAATTATTTCTATTCCATTTTCTGTCCATATTTCTTTTTCATTTAAGGACATAATTACTTCTAATGGTTCACCTGCTAAACCTCCTATTATTTGTGCTATTTTAGTTTTTTCCTTTTCTTGAGATACTTCTCTCCATACTTTTAACTTAAATAAATATTCTTCAAAAGATTCTTCTTTTTTTCCACTAAATTTAGGTATTATTAAATTCATTTTTCTTTCTTCATTTGTTTCTCTTTTTTCTTTACTATCCATTAGTTCCTTTATCATGTTAGTTAGTTTATCCATTGTTATTGATAAAATTTCTTTTGCCGTTTCTTCCTCTTTTGACATTTTGTTTGTTTAGTATATCAGATGTTTTTTATGTATAAAATGTTTAAAGCAAAAATAGATTTATTATTACCTCCATTTGAAGATGTTGTTAACTGCTTGAGTCCTTCTCTTGTTGATTGCAGATGGATGTCAAAATTATGGTAGAATATCAATTCAAATTTCTTATTCTGTATTTTTATTTTTCATATCTTTTTCTATTTATGTTTTCTTTATCCTTTTTATGTGATTTATGTTATTTTTTATATATAATTTTTACTTATTAATAATTTTAAATTTATTTCTTTATTTTTTCTTTAAATTACTTTACTAAATTATATATAAAATTTAATCTGTATACTCTTAATTTTATCTATCTTTTATCTATAAATGGAGAAAAATGATTAAATGAATTTATCATATATATATATATATATATATATATATATATATATATATATATATATATATATATATATATATATATATATATATATATATATATATATATATATATATATATATATATATATATATATATATATATATATATATATATATCGCGAACGCAGCGAGCAAAGTGAGGAAAGGCCACAGTGGCTCGCTTTTTACGAAGCCTGAACACTCGTGTTCCAGGGGAGCGTAGCGACCCTGCTTGTTATTATTATTATTGTTCTTATTATTATATTATTATTAAATAGTTCTTAATAATAATAATAATAATAATAATACATATATACATTGGCACACACACACAGATATACATTAATAATAATAATAATAATAATAATAATAATAATAAATAATAATTTTATTATTATTTCTATTAATTATTATTAACAATTAATTATTATTATTAATTTTTAGAATTACATTGTTATTGTTACTTATTGTTAGTTATTATTATTTTGTTATCATTTAATTATTATTATCATTATAATTATTGTATTTCGTAAACAATCAATCAGTTATTATTAATTATTAATTATTAATTATTATTATTATTATTATTATTATTATTATTATTATTATCATTATTATTACTTATTATTATTATTATTATTATTATTATTATTATTATTATTATTATTATTATTATTATTATTATTATTATTATTATTATTATTATTATTATTATTATTATTATTATTATTATTATTATTATATTTCGTTGTAATTTAATTTCAATTTATTAATTTATTATTAGTTAATTA
>JABUQX010145116.1:0-10000 GCA_015478945.1 Trachelipus rathkii | reverse complement strand
CAGCATTATTGATGCCCCAACTTTGATGCCTCAACTTTAATGGCTCCCAATCACCGTAAGAAGTATCTAGTGATGTTCTATTAGTGTTCTATGAGTATTAGATGAGTGCCAGGTGAGTGCCAGGTGAGTGCCAAGTGAGTGCCAATGAGTGCCATGTGAGTGCCAAGTGAGTGCCAATGAGTGCCAAGTGAGTGCCAATGAGTGCCAAGTGAGTGCCACATAGTGCCAACTGAGTGCCACTTTTTTCAAGCCTTTTCTAGCCTCCCCTGAGCCTAGAATAGCCCTAATATGGGTGTCTACCCCTAGGTAATAAGGTATGAGGAACCGAATGGTGTACATTACAATCTGCTAGAATGCTTCTTACTACGAGTTAGTATTTTTATAACACTTATAGCATGACAGAATATATATCTAAAGAGTTACACAGTTGAGACAGTGACCGCAAACGCTCCGAGTCTGAGTCCGCGTCCGCAGGTGAACACCGTCGCGAAACGCGTCCGCCGCGTGCGTGCCCGCAGGCGCAATATTTCCTGCCCGCCGCGTGCGCCCGCAGGCGCAATATTTCCGCGTAACTGCCGCGTGCGTCCGCAGACGCAAAAATTCCCGCGTGAACGAAAAAATATGATATCAATGTTAACTATTCAAAGAATTTCGTTTCAAATATACTATGAGTCATTCATTTTTACTACAATTGTACGAAATTTTATTAAAAACATATACTTTACATACCTTAAAGCAGTAAATCAGTAAATCAATAGAGGTGTTATTACCTAACACCTAGGGGATTAGTATGCTTTTGTTTTACTGCTTTACTGCTTTAACTCTTGCTTTACTGCTTTAACTCATATACATTACATAACTCTTTAAAGTAGTAAATCAGTAAATCAATAGAGGTGTTACTCACCTAGGGGATTAGTATGCTTTGTTTCCACTGCTTTACTGCTTTAACCTTTTTACTGCTTTTAACTCATGTTTTACTGCTTTTAACTCACATGTTCTTTACTGCTTTAACTCATATATATTTATTAACATTATTACCTTAAAGCAGTAAATCAGTAAATCAATAGAGGTGTTACCTAGAACAATATGCTTGTTTTACTGCTTTACTGTTTTAACTTTCTGCTTTACTGCTTTAACTTTCTGCTTTACTGCTTTAACTTTCTGCTTTACTGCTTTAACTTTCTGCTTTACTGCTTTAACTTTCTGCTTTACTGCTTTAACTCATATATTTATTAACATTATGTTTTCTTTTATATTTTTGTTTTATTACTTTTTATTTATTATTTCTATTTTTATTTGTTTTAATACTTTTTTATTTTTAATTTGTAATGTAAGAATAAAAACACACAGAGTTTCTGTTATATAAACATTTTATTTTAATAAAATTGTACGAAATTTTATTAAAAACATGTACTTTACTGTTTTACAGCTTTAATTAATCTCATTATTCATTATTCACTTAACGAGTATGGATGTGGAGAAATTTACGTTCCGAAGTCCGGCTACATGTCTTGTAGCTGGTCCGACAGGCTGTGGTAAAACCTTTCTATTATTAAATATTTTAAAAGCAAATGGAGATTTTTGAACAAGCACCTGTAAAAATAATATGGTGTTATAATGTTTATCAGGAAAATTTTAAAGAATATAAAGATGTTATTCAATTTCACGAAGGCATATACGATATTAGGTCGTTGGACAATATACATGGACACAAAATTATTGTATTAGATGATTTAATGCACAAATTGAATTTGGAAATAGCAGAAGCGTTCACAGTTTATTCTCACCATCTAAATATCTCTGTGTTTTTCATAACACAGAATATTTTTCATCAAAGCAAGCATATGCGAAGTGTTTCTTAAAACACACAGTATTTACTGTTGTTTGGCCAGAGAAGAGACATGAGTCAAATTAATGTATTGGCAACTCAAATGTTTCTCCTTCAAAGGAAAGAGTTCTTAAAAGTATATAAAGAGGTTACTTCGATCCCCCACGGTTATTTGATGTGTGAACCACTCCCCAAAACACGCACAGAGTGCTGCTCCGTACCAACATTCTGCCCTATGAGATAGAAACTGTATACATACCTGAATAATAAGTGCTCTAGTTGCAAAGTATTTACCTCATAAAAAAAAAAAATTTAAAAAGTTGAAACCATCTGAAAAACGTAAACTAATTAGTGAGGATGAGAAATTCATCCAGTGTGTATGTGAAGTCTGTTTAAAATCTTATAAAAGGAAATGTTCCTTTCAACAGGCCTCAGAAGGTAAAGCGCTACGTCGTTAAAGAAACATCATTAAAAAACTCTACATTAAAAATTTGAAAAATAAAAAGAAGTTACTACAGAGAGGAGGAGGAGTATTCCTGCCATTACTCTTCTCCGTTATAGCTCCCCTGATAACTAAGTGGTTGTCCCTATAATGAAGAAGGTTGCTGTACTTCCATATAATGAGTATGAGAAAATGAATATAATAATACAGCATTTGTACAGAATTCAGTTCCTCAGATTCATCATTCACAACCTCAATATGGCCAGTTATTGCCGCACACTGCGCAAAATCCACAATCACAGTTTCATCATTCACAACCCCCATACACGCAAATATTACAGCCCAGACATTACAACCTCTTTCACATCAGCAGCAACAGTTGCATCAACAGAATCCTTATATTGTGAACGACTCATTATCTTTCCAGCAGCCTCTACCTCCTAGCTTATATGATCCCAAAGTTGAACAGATAACCAAATATGAGAAAGAAGTGTACAGGATATTAAATTCAGACGTTAACATCCATGAGAAACGCCTCTTATACCAGGATGCCATACAAAAATTGATAGATCTTAAAGACTTGCATCTACATCCACCACTACGTAAACCGCAGCCCGATGATGTAGATATACCTAATGAAGTAAAACTTGAAGTGAAAAATGAAGATAAATTTAAAAATATCCTAGAGAGCTTACCTATTAGAGTGCGTAAATCAGGAATAGCTTTATATAATATTTTAAAAGACCAATTAACTTTGAATGAAGCAGGGCAGATCGTAATTGATGATGAAATAGTTAAAAGATCAAATATTGTGGATTTGATAGCTGATCTCTCACGTAACTGGAAGAAAGGTCCTGTAAAAGGATGGAATGATATCAAACAAGAACTTCAGACTATTAATTTTCCCAGAACTTTAATCTTAAATACACAACGTTTAGCAGACTTGGATAATATCCCTATTACGCCAAGACCTGACTCAAGTCCCTCAGGCACTTCTTACGCTTCAGATAAATTTAAACGTGTTACCAGAGGAAGAATAAGAAAAGCACCTTATAATAAACATAGGTGGATTAAATCGTAATTATGTATTATCATATATTTATTTAGTTGTAATGTTTGTATATAAATAAAAATGTTATTTTAAATCTTTTTCTTTATCCCTTTTAACTTTATATATATATATATATATATATATATATATATATATATATATATATATATATATATATATATATATATATATATATATATATATATATATATATATATATATATATATATATATATAGCTATATATATATATATATATATATATATATATATAGTTATATATATATATATATATATATATATATATATATATATATATATATATATATATATATATATATATATATATATATATATATATATATATATATATAACGCTTACGCGTGTGTCAGTATCTAACATGGAGGCAAAGGAGGTAGTTGATAAGTATTACTTCAATCTGAGGGAACCAAATAGTTTTGGGGGTTTCACTAGGTTTGCTTTAAGGTATCCTAATATAGAGAAAAAAGAGTTAAAAGCATATTTAGAGGGCGAAGAGGCATTTACTCTACATAAACCTGTAAGAAAAAAATTTCCTACACGGAAGACCATATCTCCGCAGCTCGATAGCATATGGAAGTTAGATTTATCGGAAATGATTAAATATAGTTCTTATAATGAAGGCTTTCAATATATACTTTTTATTATTGACGTATACTCTAGATACTTGTGGTTGAAACCCTTAAAAGATAAAAGATCAGCCACAGTTGCCACTGCAGTACTTGAAATTATAGAGGGTGAGCGGAGAACACCTAAAGCGATCTGGACAGATTCAGGAATGGAATTCAAGGGGCGAGAGTTTCAGGAGTTGACTTGGGAGTATGGTATAAGCTATTACAATACATTTTCCGTAAACAAAGCTGCTATAGTTGAAAGACAGGCCCGGACTGGCTCCTTTGGGGGCCCTCGGCTAAAGATTGAAAAGGGGCCCCTTACCGGAGAATTTAAAAGGAATACATTATAATATGTAATTTTTGAAAATTAGGCTTACATGCTTAATTAAAAAGCACATTCACCTATTTTGTTAGGTGGAATATAGTTGAGTAAAAAAGTAAGCTATTTCTGATGTAGTTTACTTTCACAATAAATATTTATATAATTTTTATATACCGTACCTAAACTAGTTCCCTGCTAAAAAAAATAAGTATACTTATTAATTAAGAGTGGTTTATTACTTAAAAATGAGATATAGTAATATTTTTAGTTTTAGGCAACCAAATCACACTGTTGAAGTCATTAAAGTCTAAATCCTACTTTAATACCTCAGTAAATATTAAAAGGGACACAAGTCACAACGGTAATAAAAAACCAAGCATATTGAAAAGAAAAACAATGTCCTCTTTAATAGTGATTTAATTGTTACAAATTGTAGAATATATTTTATAACAAAAAGAAAAATGGCTCTACAATATCTTGGTACAGAGTACAGACACAGCAAACTAAGAAAGGTTATGTGATAGTGAAAGGTTGTTTACTAACCTAACAGCTTTTTGGCCTGTTCTTCCCTGGTCCTGGCTACTTCATCTATAATACCATCTTTATAATAACACTCATGAAAGGAAGATTAGACATAAGGTCTTGCTTAAAGTAGATCTAAGTGGATTCTTAACTATTTTAAGTTTAGAAAATAATCTTTCACAGGTGACTTGTGTACAAGGTATGGTTAGTACAAACTTGTAAGCTACATACAGGTAGGTAAACAATCCAGATTGTGAGGGTTCAAAAACAACAAAAAAGGCGCATGATAAACACCGAAAACATTGTTTATTGCCAGAGCAGTAAGTAACCTTAAAGATTTTCGTTTTCTTCAAATTCAGATTTTACACCGCCAAATTCACAGATTTCTTTAGTTCCATTTAGATTGTCTTGTTTTCTTTTAATGTTAGTTTTTTCAGTCATTGTAAAACTTTCATACTGATCTGCAAACTGTTTCAGCTCTATCAATAACTGACTTCCTTCAACTTTACAAAGTTTAGAAATATTACAAAGAACTTCCGTAGGAAAACTATCAAGCATTACGATTTCATTAAATTTCTTTGGGTCTAACCAGCAACAATCTTCTAAAATTTCTATGTTTGGACTTAATCTTTCTTCGATACTTGTCCTGGCGCAATCTAAAACACCGAAAAAGACCAATTTATAGTTTTGAGCAGTTGAGATTCCAGGAGCTTCATATATTGAATTTTCACCTGGCATTACCTTTTTCTTTGAAGTTCTTTTTTTCCTTGAAATCTAATTCTACTTCTATATCAATACTGTTATCTTCTAATTTGCTATTAACTGTATTTGCATAATATTTTGTTTTTGAATACAGAGCCTGAAAGGATTTATCACTCCTTTTATCTCCTACTTGTTGAAGCAGCATCTCTACCAAGTTCCAGGCTGTAGAATAATCAATGGTTTTACTTTGTAAATATTTTGAAATGGGAAATATAACAAGAAGTAAATCTAATAAAACAATAGACATAAATAGGTTTTCTAATTTGTACCATTGACTGATTAAATTTCTTGCTATGAATTTAGATTTGCAGTCAAAACTTCCATTTGATATTTCTTTTAAAATGGTAATAAAATTGAATAGTTTCTCTGCGTTTACACTTTCCTCACTTCTTAAAAATCCCTCATCGATAATTAAAGAAAGAGCTTTATGTTTGCTCCACCACCTTGTGGCTCCTATTTTTTGCAAGCTTTGCATTTTTTTATGTGCAATATGTTTTCTTTTTGTTTCCCTCTCCCATACGGTCATTCTTTTATAAGACGAGCTTAGAAACCAGCAGATTATTCCACCAAATCCAAGTAAGTTTTCTGCTTGGAGCAACGTTACTGTTGAATCAGCTACTACCAAGTTCAGCACGTGTCCCATACAGTGAGTGTAAATAAGAACTTCATTTTATTTTTTGAACTGAGCTTGTAGAATGTTATAACAACCTTTCATATTGTTAGCTCCGTCAAATGAAAAAGCAATAATATTTGATGTTGCAATGCCACACTTGGCTAATTCTGATTTTATAAGCTCGTACAAAGCCAATCCAGGTGAATCATCGACTACTGCTATTTCTAAAAGTCTTTCATATATATTTCCTTGAAAGACATAGCGGACGCAAATCGCCAACTGGTCCATAACACCTACATCTTGAGTACTATCTACCATCACGCTGAATATTATGCTATCATGAAGGTCTTTCAAAATGATATCACAGCCCATCAAACAAATTACTTTAAGTAGCTTGTTGATAAAGGTTTTTGACAAAAATGTCAACAAAGAGCCTCGTCCAGTCTGTCTTTTACTTAACTTTCCAGTGGCTTTTCGTTTGTTCATTATTTTCAGTCTGTGCTTTTTGCTGTCTTCAATACACTTTTTGACATGATTTTGTAAAATCACATCATAATTTGCAACCAACATGACCAGTTCGAGAAAATTACCATGATTATCTGTAGAGCGAGTGTCGCGGCAAAGAAGTTAGTTAGGCTACCATAAACAAAAACCAACTGGCAACTGCTTAATATTGATTGTAAACGCGTAAGATTACTGGGAAATAAATAATCAAATTACTCTGATGTAACTAATTATAAAATAGTTTATCCATTTTTTGGGGCCTATCCGGGGCCCCATTGGGCCGGGGGCCCTCGGCAATCGCCGACCAGCCGACCTGGCCAGTCCGGGCCTGTTGAAAGAGTACAGCGTACTATTAAAGAGCGCATGCATAGGCATTTTACTAAGATGAACACTTTTAAATATATTGATATACTGAACGATCTAGCTTATTCTTATAACAGATCTTACCATAGAACTATAAAGACAACTCCTTTAGAAATGTCAAAAACTAGAGGCTGTAGAACACATCTGTATGAAAAAGAAAACAAAATAAAAGATAATTCAGGAATAAAGGTGAATAATTATGTAAGAGTATCTCGGTCAGAAGCAAGATTCAGAAAAGGATATGAAGCTGGATGGACTACGGAGGTTTTTAAAGTTCACAATATCCGAGCATTCCGACGTGATAGTTTAAAGTTATATTATCTGGAGGATTTAGATGGTGAAAAAATAAAAGGAGGGTTCTATAAACAAGAAATACAAAAAGTAAGGTTCAACCCTGTAACTCACGAGTATAAAATTGAAAAAATATTAGCTACGAGAGGTAAAGGAAAAAATAAACAGGTACTGGTGAAATGGAGGGGGTATCCTGCTAAGTTTAATACTTATATAAATGCAAGTGAAGTTAAGAATCATTAATCAGTTGACATTATAATCATGGAGAGTGTAGACCACTTTTATTTAACTCTCCCGTCTTCAGCCTCTTTGGATTTACATCCTGATAATAAACTCGCTGATTTTACAACTATGTTAATGAATCCTATTCAGCTTGAAAGAGAGGTATACGAAGTAGGATTATGTGAAATGATATTAAATACGGACATAGAAAATTTACCTCACAATCTATTCTGGATGGTGTACAGAAGTGTAGAATGTGTTGAAACTATATTACAAGTGGAAGATACTCGGTATCTGAAAAGGACTACAATTGCGAAAAAGGTGAATACGACAACATTTGCTACAAGAGAATACTTCTTTGAAGAATTTGCTCTGCGACGAGCTTATTTTAAATCGGTGCCTGCTATTTTCAGTCATTTAAACGACCTCTTTGATATGAGTATTATGTGTAAGGATTTGGTGTACAAAACTGATATGCGAACCAATGAAGATAAAGTAATATATCTTTAAGATCAAAAGTAAGTGTAAACCTGAGAGACCGTGATACGTTTTTTCTCGAACGGTCACAGTGGCAGCGAAAACATATCCGCAAACGGTATGGTGAGCTGGATATACTTCATGATGTCCCTACTATGTTGAAGAGGATTATACTATCTGTGGAGAACAACCGCATGACTCCACATGAACAAAAAGATGAAGCAGACCGAGTACTGCATTATACATGTACACCGTCCGAGATGCTCAGCCACCCTGGTATGGCTTATGTATATACAAAATATAATTGATCATCAATATGTAGGTAATACTAAAGCTCCTTTATTAAGAGTATATTTTCCCAAAGAGAGTAAAGTTATAACATTCCCTAATGTTCATTTTCTGAATAGAACAAATTTTGACTCTGTGCGCGTGCATATAAAAGATGTGGAAATCCCTTCCCCTTTACAGATGGAGCACTGTTATAAAGTTCATATTAGAAAGAAACAGATGCAGTAATTACAGCATAATGGATTATATATAAGAGGTTAGTCAGATATATTTTTCATTCATTAACATACTCTCACAGTGTAAAGATAGTATAAGAAAGACACTCCTGTAATAATGGATGAAGAAAGGGTATTCAGAGGATCAAAAATGCAGAGGGGGTATGGCCTTGGTGGATTTTTTGCCAAGCTATGGAGAAGTGCAAGACCTCTCTCCGGAGAGGTGGGGAATATATAGGTAAAAAAGCTATAAGAACAGGTTTGCATACTATTCAAGATATTGCTGCTGGAAATAATCCTCGTGCAGCATTAAAAAGACGTATTGCCGATGTTTCAGATGAGATGTTGGAGCGTAAAATAAGACGTAAAATGTCAGGTCAAGGACGAGGGGGCAAGAAGGTTGTCGTAAAGAAAAAGACTAAGCGGAAAAAACCTCTAAAGAAAAAATGTATTGATGTATTTGCTATTTAATTACTAACTGATAACTTTTATACGAGCTGTGTATATAAGTAAGATTTTTCATGAAAATGTTCATTATACGTCCAGAGCTCGCACATGCAAGATGCATTTCCTTCATCCTTCTAGTCCTGATTGTTGTAAGAGTGAATTTGATCTCTTCTCCATGAACCCTACACAGATTAGCGTTAACGAATCCAACTTTATCAGTATTAATCCTCTGCATTCAATTACCAACACAGATGTTCCTCTAGAGTTCAATATTCCAGGTACTTCTGATCAGTACTTAGATCCCTCTAATGTGTTTTTATATGTAAAAACGAAATTGACAAAACCTGATGGTACAGATCTTCCATCGGGTGATGACCATATAGTATATACAGAATCAAATTTTCTGTATACATGTTTCACCCAGGTTGAAGTTTATCTTAACGGTACTTCACTAGGTGCGTCAGGCTAATTATCCTTATAGAAGCTATATAGAACATTTGTTAAATTATTCAGACGACGCTAAACAATCTCATCTCCAATCATGTGGTTTTTACAGTTTCAAAGATGAAGCTGCACATATAGATAAAGCAGCTAGAGTCATAAATAATACTTATGAATTTTACGGTCGATTAAATGGTGATATCTTCTCTCAAGAAAGACTCATTCTACCATCTGTAGATACTAGAATCATTTTATCACGATCAAATCCTAAATTTGCTCTTAAAAAAAAGTAAGCCTACTGCTACAGCTGTATGTCCTGAACCTGTTTTCAAGCTGTTAGAGGCTTATCTCTATGTCAGAAAAGTGAAATTATCACCACAGCGACATTTGGAAATTGAAAATTCGTTTTTGAATACTACAGCAAAGTACCCTATTAAGAGTTGATACGAAGATAATAAATATCTCTCATCATCCTCGAGTATTTGAAGTATGCACGAAAACGCGAAAGCCACGATAAATGCGAAACGTTAACACCATCGAATTGAACGAAGTACAATTG
>JABUQX010145115.1:52500-55000 GCA_015478945.1 Trachelipus rathkii | reverse complement strand
TATATATATATATATATATATATATATATATATATATATATATATATATATGTTACTAACATTGCATGTATTGGTTTGTTGTTTTTTTTCACTAAATTTTTTACTGCATTTTTTATTTTTTATTTTATTTTTTTATCTTTTTAATTTGTTTTGTAATTAGTTAGAAGCAAAATTTTGACTGAGGTGTTTGACAAATTTTATTTCCCTTTTCTTCTGCATCTCTAGATTTATTGCATTGAAAATTAACTATTTTTTACTTAACTTAAGTGAAATAATTTAGGATAAAGAGACGTGAAATTAAAAACCTTTAAATTTATTTTTTATATTCTCTTAAACAACCAAAAAAGAAACAAATTTTAAAAACCTTTCTTCTAAATTTTGGGATTTGGAAACCTTATTTTTGTGGTTTCTTATTTTGAACTATTTTTAATGTTCATTTTTTTTACATTCTCAAATTACGACTCAAAAGTTTTCTAAGATTTTCATTTTTGATAAAATTAAGTATATATATATATATATATATATATATATATATATATATATATATATATATATATATATATATATATATATATATATATATATATATATATATATATATATATATATATATATATATATATATATATATATATATATATGATGCCCTTATTATTTTATATATTTGTGTCAGAATAAATAATAAGGTTGTTTAATTATTCATGTATTATTTGCATTTTTAATAGTATGGTGAGTTATTATTATTATTAATATTATTATTATTATTATTATTATTATTATTATTATTATTATTATTATTATTATTATTATTATTATTATTATTATTATTATTATTATTATTATTATTATTATTATTATTATTATTATTATTATTATTATTATTATTGTTATTATTATTATTACTATTATTATTATTATTATTATTATTATTATCAAAAAATTAGTGGAATATTAAATTTCTGAAATGTGAAATCCTTTTCTGCACTTTTTAACATTTTATTTAAATAATAAAAGACTTTTCCAGATCTGAATGTAATAATAATAATAATAATAATAATAATAATAATAATAATAATAATAATAATAATAATAATAATAATAATAAATAATAATAATTGAGTAAAACTAATTTGATTAATATATGAAAAGTTAATAATAAAAATAATAAATAAAGAGGAAAATTTGAAAAGTAAAGTTTTTTTATCACTTTTAAATAAAATAGTGTTAGAAAATAAGTATATATATATATATATATATATATAGTGAGTTATAAAGAGTAAATATATATATATATATATATATATATATATATATATATATATATATATATATATATATATATATATATATATATATATATATTTATATCATTTGATTTATCAGGAAGAGGTCGTTTGACACGAGCTTGCCAGCTGTCGACGAAATCGAAGTCAACAGCGAAGAATTCAGATGATGCATTTCAAGACCCTTCGATTTTCACAAGTTGCTCCTCCTCACCAAATTTCTCTTCTTTCTTACTCAACTCCCCTCCCGAACAGTCACCACAACAACCATCCTCATTTCTTAGCATGGACACCATCAACGCCTCATGTAATTTCATATCCTCGACCACGAAGCCATTCCTTGGCAAATTGCAGGGCCTCACGCAGCTGAGGATGTCTATTCCAGAAAATGGCCTCTTTGCTTTCAACGATTTCAATTGGCCTCAAGCTTAATTATTATTATTATTATTATTATTATTATTATTATTATTATTATTATTATTATTATTATTATTATTATTATTATTATTATTATTATTATTATTTCCTGCTATTAAGGTACGATTACTTAAGCATTTTATTTCCTTTTTTATTTATATAAAGAAATACTCTTTAGTTAATTTTGATTTTGGGCCAAATTTTTAAATAAAACTTCGAATACTTTTTAAACTTTTTTATTCACTCTTAAGTACAATAAGTAATTTGTAGATTTTATCAACCTGCTCAAACACTATTTGTTTATATATATATATATATATATATATATATATATATATATATATATATATATATAGGCATATATATATATATATATATATATATAGCAGAGTATATATATATATATATATATATATATATATATATATATATATATATATATATATATATATATATCAGAGGCGACTCCTATGCTCGGGCTGCTCTTGCTTAGCACGAGTTATCATTATAGAAACGATCGATCTTCTACAAATTTAATGTTACGTTAAATTTCTCTTAATTTTTTGCGAAAATTGGTCAAATGAAAGAAAATATTTCACAATGCATATAAAAGATTATGTAAGATTGAAACAAAGTTTAACAATCATCCCCAGTAACTAGTGATATTTTTCAATCGATTTAAGAAAGTGGCTATTCGTGCTGATATGAAAGAGAAGACATTAAATTGTTTATATTATTGCCTTTATCACCTCTTTTGTTACATTGCCAAATTTGCCACAGGCAATGCTTTATAGGCGACT
>JABUQX010145115.1:32500-50000 GCA_015478945.1 Trachelipus rathkii | reverse complement strand
TATATATATATAATATATTTGAAATAAAAGTAGTCCTGGAATGTATTTTTCGTATGCTTCTCATGATTAATCGTAGGGCGACACAGCCCTAAGAAAACCACTCGAGATAATCATCACAATATCCGAGGACAAACATAGAAAGTCTTTCACCAAACAAGACCTACAATTAACGCCGCTTGTCCACCTGTCTCTTCAACTTCGCATTTCCACATAAGGGCTACAACGATTCGGATAATTCGGGTTTGAACGAAATTTTATTTTCATCCTTTGACGAGTCATTTTAGACTACATTTCGCGTATAGAAATTCTAATAAAATTAAAATTTATTAACAAATGGGCAAATTTCTGATTCCCTTCTTGGTCTGTTATGATAATTATAATAATCTGAAAGAAAATTGCTACGTGCAAAATGATGTAGTATAAGGTAATTCTGGTAATCAATATAATGATAATAAATTCATTGTCTAAAAACCATCTCTGGCACATCGAAATTCTTAGTTTTCACAGCAAGAAAGATTGTATCGGTATTTGTTTTGATTTCCTGCTGCCAATCTACGACTGTTTTCATCTGTACTTTACAGAGTGGTGACGAAATGCGGTGAAACTTCTGAAGGTAATGGGTTTTCTTTTATACGATTATAATTATATAATATATAATAATGAGTATGTTATATATATATATATATATATATATATATATATATATATATATATATATATATATATATATATATATATATATATATATATATATATATATATATATATAATTGTCAATATAAATATAATAATAGATGTATAAAGAATTCATTTTTAGTATACTGCGTAAAGTTGTTTCTGCTCTCATTCAATGCTCTAATATATTATATTATAATTTCGAGTTCACGTGAGATTGTAGTGGTGGTAGTAGTAGTTGTAACATCATAGTATTAGATCCCCTGGTTTCTTTTTTTTTTGTTTGGTGGTGGGGCGAATGTAGTCACCTTAATAATCCACCTCATGGACTATAAAGTAATAATAAATAGAAGTCCCTATGTAAAAATTCTCCTATATACTCTCTTAAATCAAAAAACCAGTTACACAGAGAGATTTGATCTTTAGAAGTAGTAGGTTGCGATTGGAGATTTTAAAAAAAATATTACCTTTGCTGGAAATAATCTCTCTTGGTACACTTTCATTGTGTGCTCAAGAGTTATTACTTTCATACAAGTATTTCAATTTGTTATTATTATTATTACTATTATTATTATTATTATTATTATTATTATTATTATTATTATTATTATTATCTTAATATTGCATGGAAATAAATATTATATTGGTATTTTGATAATAGTTTTCTTTATCTAAGTCAAAATATCAATATATATTGTTGTTATTTTATTATTAATTTTTATTATTTTTAATAACCGTATTAGTAATAAGAGAGCAACCGAACAATACCGTAATTTTAACGTCGCCGAAATTGATAAAAACAAAACCGCCAACTTATATAACAAAGCGAATTAAAATTTAATATTGTCTCGTTCTTAACATTCTCACCATAAGTGTGTAGTAATATTTTTGGCTTCATATCTTTGTGGCGAGTTTTAATATTAATATATATATATATATATTATATATATATATTTTATATATATTTATATAGATTTATATATATATATATATATATATATATATATATATATATATATATATATATATATATATATAGTTATAGTTATAGTTATAGTTATAGTTATATATATAATTAACACTACAATTCCGCAATTTCATTCTTCTTATCGGTATTTGTTATTATAATATTTACGATACAGAATTAATTAATTATTCTTATAACCCACATATATATATATATATATATATATATATATATATATATATATTAGTTATATATATATATATATATATATATATATATATATATATATATATATATATATATATATATATATTGTGGTGGTTACCCCGCTGTTGCCCCTCTTTGTTCCACGCAAGAGCCACTGCGCTAATATATATATATATATATAGATAGTTATATATATATATATATATATATATATATATATATATATATATATATATATATATATATATATATATATATATATATATATATATATATACAAATTCACAACCACCCGCAACTGACTACCTCCAGATAAACTGAGTGGATGTTTTACACGATAGAGGTTTACCTGAAGGTAGGAAAATATCTTGGGACCCGGCACTGTTTTCAGCGCGGCTAGAACCGGTGCTAGGTCTCAGCTATAAGGGGTGTATTGCCAGTTGGACGCGCAGCTGCCTAAGCAAAAGAAATGGAAAGATGATACAACTTCTCCTTTGCTAGTCGCGTCACCTCATGACGATTCAATTTGTGAAGATCACGCTGCTCTAAGATTTGATTTTCCAAAATAAAGAAGGGACAGTGGACAGTTGAGGCGGTATGTGGACCCTTGCAGTTGGGACAACAAGGAGGGTTATTACAAGTGGTGTGGAGAGAACTCCCACATTGTGAACAAATGGTTAGTGGGGATCTACAGTGTTTTTTGTGGTGGCCAAATTTGTGACACCTGAAACATCTCCTCGGGAAGGGAATATAAGTCCGGACCGTGTGCATAGTAAAGCCTAGTTTAACTTTGGTTGGAGGGAATGGCACACTGAAGGTAAGTAGGAGGCGAGGGTTTGGCAATGATGGATTCTCCCTGTGAGGGGGAACCGATAGACATTTGTGATCGGCATATTTGGAGATGAGCAAGATATCGTCCGTTGTATCCGAACGGAACTCCGGAGCGTATATGGTACCTTTCGACGTATTACGGACATCGTCAGGTTTGGAGATGATAGAAGTATCCCCCAAACGGGAAAGAGAAGTCACTAATTGGTTCTGCGTACTGGAGGCGGACCGGACCAGATAGGAACCATTCCTCATTGGTGTCGCCTGGACCTCACGAGTATGGAGAGCTGCCTCCAAAGCGTCGCTGAGGACAAGGTGGCTGCTACCCGTCAGTGGTTGGACGTAGCGGAACTTAAATAAAAATAGAGAGGATAAAACGCAAAACCCGGAACCCCCGGAGGGGGTCCGAAAGCGTGATCGTAATAGCTTGCGTGTTATGTTGAAGTCCCCCAGAAGGAGGACCCCATTTGGCACGAGGACTCCTGGGATGTCTGGTGGGTAATTCGAATCGAATGCGGATTAGTATAGGCCATTACAACCTTTTCCGGTCGAGAAGGGGGAGCCCCAGCAGTGGAGGACTAGGGGTTGGATGACAAGGGCGTCAAAGCCCCTATTGGTCCTGGGTCCAGAGATGACCAGGATGGGGAGCCCAACTGATTGTGAGGTTCGCCTTTCTTTAGAAGCCTATTTTTCTTTATCAATTACACATCAATAGATAAGTACAAAAACAATAAAACCAGTGATGAATATAAATAATAAACGTTCTAAGAGAGTGACCGTGGAAACTGCGCCC
The DNA here is from genome assembly GCA_015478945.1 of Trachelipus rathkii. Classification (NCBI taxonomy): domain Eukaryota; kingdom Metazoa; phylum Arthropoda; class Malacostraca; order Isopoda; family Trachelipodidae; genus Trachelipus; species Trachelipus rathkii. Next base: position 46,530 of record JABUQX010145115.1, on the reverse strand, counting down.
ATCACACGCCCTGAGCTATGTACCTTCTCCCCCCAAACCCTACCCCATGGGGTAGGCTGTGGGCGTGGCCTCGGAAAAATCCCCCGGAACTTTGCGTACAGCCCCCAAGACGCTAAGCCCAAGATTATATACACCTAAGTGCGGGGCAGCCTCTTCAGTGGTTAGCCAAGGTTCGGGTTCCCTACAATAGACGGCCCAGTGAAAAGCGAGAACAGGCTTTTAACCTGTACCCTCAACCACAGGGGAAGGAGGGTGAGATGGGTACAAGAGACGCACAGAGACAGTAGCCCGATAGATACCAGTAACAAGGAGGAAGCTGGGGCCACTCCCATAGGAATAAGGAGGAAAAGAGAAACAAACTTGGGAAGAGACGGACAAAAAGTACAATATAATGAAGAAAATAAAAATAATAATAGTAATAATAATAATAATAATAATAATAATAATAATAATAATAATAATAATAATAATAATAATAATAATAATAAAAATAACAATAATAAAAATAACCATAAGAATAATAACAATAAAACGACAAAACAATGAGATAGCTATAATAATAATAAGAAACAAGAAAAATAATAATTAGGGAGAGAAGTAAAAAAAAAAAAGAAAAAATGAAAGTGGCGTGGCTCCTCGCTGACACAAAGTGTTTCAGAAATTGGAATAATGGTGGGAGACGGATTATCCCTTTAAGGATCAGCGGTCTAATTTTGTAACATTTCAAATAGATGCATTTTAAGCAAAAAAATTGGAAACGTAAAATCATTAAACTATTTGGTATGATTTTGTGCCGTATCAGAAATATATATTTAAACGAAAAAATTAAAAACGTTCACTGTTTGTTTGTATTTAGAAAAATTTTAAATCACGTCACGGGGTTTGCGTGGCATGCCAATTCTCATTTTTCAGATAATATTTTGTAACCTTTACAAGTAAGCTAAACATATTAGAAATTTGCAAAATGAATATTAGGGTGTATATAGTGTGTTTATAATATAAATTCTTATTATTGACCTAGAGATTATTATTTTAAATCGGTTCAAAAATAGACCAATGGTCAACTCTGATATAAAAACTAATTTTCTCAGGAATGGATTTGTCACTATTTTATAGACATAAATCTCTTTCCCACAGCACTATACTTGAAGATGAATGATGCCATACCTAGTGATGATCATAATTGAAGACAGTTGAAAATAATTTTGGTAAATGCTAAAATAATAATTAGATAAAATATAAAGGTTATTTCAAATTCTAAATTGGAATATTCCATTTTACTTTTCATTAAATTTGGCATAATAAAAATTTATAAGAGCAGTAATATTTATTATAGCATTCCTTCTTCCATGTATATATGATATATATATATATATATATATATATATATAGTATATATATATATATAGCATATATATATATATATATATATATATATATATATATATAGTATATATATATATGTTATTGTTATTGTTATATTGTTAGCATATATTATGGTTGCTGTATTAACTCATCAAAGGGTTATTACATATATATATATATATATATATATATATATATATATATATATATTATTATATATATATATTTATATATATATATATATATATATATATTATATATATATGTTATATATATATATATATTTATATATATATATATATATATATGAGGCAAAGTTATATATGATATAATGTATATATATATAGTATATAGTATATATATATATATATATATATATATATATATATATATATATATATATATATATATATATGAAGTATAATATATTGTTATATATATATCACTTACCTGTTAACACGCAGTAATAGATAATGACTTCAACCCAATATTTATATTTATTTTTAAGACACCATTTCACTAGTATCAAAAAACCGTTAAAAATAACATATTAGAAATTAACCATATATAGGTTTCAAACTTTTCGACACTTTTGATCACTAGAAAGTCAATACTTAAGACCCATTTACCCATCACTGAGCGGTAAATTTTTGATTTTGAGCTGTCTTCTTTTCGAAGCCGCTGACGATTTCCATTTTCTACTTCAATAATGGTTATTAAGGATGGATCAATCTTAATATTTTCACCCCCTCTATTCATATGCGTTGCTTGCGCGTAACAACAGCGCCGAGAGCACTCTCGCTCTAGCAATATCGCTGATGCGATTATTCGCATATTGGTGGCGCAGGCGACGGTACTCAGCTGCGCCGACAGCGCGGAGCTTGCTGTTTGGCCGGCCAGCCATGCGACAGGTTCTTCCTTCTTTCACATCAACCGATACTCCCCAATATGCGCCGGAACATGAGTTACTTCATGCCAAACTCCTAATGGTGGCTCGTGGAAAGCCCGGTGCCGGCATCTTCGGTTGCCGTGCTATGCCTTATAAATCGTAAATTTCTTCATAGGGATGCACATTGTAGTGACGAAACACAGGCTGCCAACGACGTCAACACCCAAGCGCCGCCGCACTTCCTCACATCACAACTGAAAATACCAACATCTAAGTTTTGACGTAAAGGTCTATTACTAATATCCCAAACCATCTCAACGCTCGATTGTTTGTATGAATTATGGCATTTGAAAAGAATATGGCGCTCGAATATCTTTAATATAAACAACTTAAAAATCCTCTAACCTGAACACATAACTTTTTCCAATTGAAGAAAAATTTTATAAACAATTGTAAGCCCCTCCTGCAGACTTCCTTGTCCCTAGGACCCTAAAGCAGCAATATATTTTATGAATTTTTATAGCTGTTTCATTTTTAATCACCCCACCCATTCAGATATTTTTTGGAAAAGATAAATTGATGACGTGTTTGTTGCGTTGCCCCTTCACTTGAACCCCTACGCCCTTCTTGAACATCTCAATCATCAGATTCATTCGATTAAATTCACAATAGAACGTGCCACTGATGGTGTTCTTCCTTTTTTGGACATTCTGATAAAAATAGATGAAAATTCAAAACCAATCACTACTGTTTATAGGAAACCTATCCACGTGGACTCTTACATAAATTGGTTTTCAGTCCATTCTTATAGTACAAAATTGTCAATATTTTCCTCCCAAATCCTGAGAGCATATAGGATCTGCAGCCCCTCGGAACTGGAACATGAACTTAAAAATATAAAGAACATTTTTCATAAACTTCATTACCCAGAAAATACTTACTACAAAGCGCTCAACATGACAAAAAAGTTCCTTTAATCACTCATATAACCCTTGACCTCTATCTTCAGATCAAAGTATACATTAATATACCCTTTGATAAGCCACACTTATAAAAGCTTACTTCCTTCTTAATAATCCAGAAGAAAACAACACACCTCTTAAAGACACTCTACAAACAAAAATCTTGTTTCAGACCCACACAGGCTTCCAACCATTCCTGAGTTTATAGCATAAAGTGCAATTCATGTTCCGATTTTTATATAGGGGAATCAGTTGATGGGAAGAGGAGAATTTATCAGCATAAATATGACTTGCAAACCGATAACCTTAACTCTACCCTTGTCTAACATAGAAACAGTCTCAATCATCATATTAACATAAATAATCACCAGATCGTACATAAAAATAGCAATGTATTCAAACGAAAATTAATAGAAAGCATGTTGATTTACAATACTAAGCAGCAACATATGAATATAATAGAGGGTGAAATAAAGATTGATCCCATCCTTAATAATATATTGTTAACAGATAAAAAATGGAAAATCATTGTGAAAAATTTCAAAGAAGACAACCAACAAATTCAAAATTTACCCAGTCAGTGATCATTCATATATTAAGAAGTTATTGCGTGTGACTCCTTAATTGAACAAAGTCCAGAAAGGACAGAAAGGCCTCTTCTCAAAAAAAAATTTCTCCCCCCTATTCTTCTGTTATTTTAACAGTTTTTAATTACTAAAAAAATATATTTTGTGTAAAATAAATAATTTTTTAAATATTTATATATATATATATATATATATATATATATATATATATATATATATATATATATATATATATATATATATATATATATATATATATATATATTTTGTGTGTATATATATAGATATATATATATATATATATATATATATATATATATATATATATAGTATATATATATATATATATATATATATATATATGAGTGGTATATAAGTATATATATATATATATATGCTGTGTGTGCGTGTGTGCGTGTGTGTGTGTGTGTGTGTGTGCAGGTGTGTGTGTGTATGTGTGCCAGCGTCAAATGGATGTTTGGCACTTATCTGTTGTAAAAGTTCTCATGTGGGGACCTGGTGAACCAATATTTATATTTAGCTCAAGCCAATCAGAACTTAAGAATATTTAAACTGTGATAAAATCATTGTACTGATCCTAGAAGGTCCTGTGGTAACGCTGAAAGAGCTAAGGTTTCCAAAGTCTGGAAAAGCCGGAGCTGTGGAGTGGGCAAGTTGTTCATAAAGGACAACAGCAAAGCGTAGCCCTGTCATTTGCGCCAAAATTATTATAATGATAAATGGAGTTATATTTAAAATAATAAATTTTTAATAGGTTTGAAACATTGACTTTTAGAAAGGCATGAAGAGAAAACATTGTATATAAAGGTAAAATAGGCTGATGGAAGAAATCATTAATAAAGCAAATAACTGGGGTTTGAGTTTGTTTTTCTCTAAAACTATCTTATTAATTTACTGCAAAGATTTCTTGTCAGCCATTAATATTAAAAGAGACTAGGTTCTTTGTATATATATATATGTATATATAGAGAGTATATAGAGGTATAGTATATATAAGTATAAGAGCAGTTATATATATATATATATATATATATAAGTAAGAAGTATATGTATATATATACAAGTATATGTTATTATTATATATATATATATATATATATATATATAATTAATCACTGATATGTTTCCTCCGTTTTCTCAACATTTCTGTTATTTTCCTTCGGGTTTTATGAGGTCATTGATATGGTTTCAACACTTAGTAAGAGTATGGAGGTTTGTTTACACTAATGTAGCATCAGAATTTATATATATAATAAAATAAATATAGTCAAACCAATATGAGTTTTATGCCTATTTCTAAATCCTCATTTACTAACCTTATTCTAAAATATATAATCGACGGCGTTTTCCAATAAGTTTCCAAAACCCCTTTATTTATACCTTTGTTAATATACAGGAAATCGATACTTCTTTGTCTATTATTAGTTTAATGAGTTGGTTTGCCTGTAACTCAAAGTTCTGGTAAGTATTTTCAACGATGATAAGTAGCCCCCAAATGGTCTCCAACACTCAACCTTGGTGCGAAAGATGTTTCTCCCGGCATTTTCACCTTCAAAGTTATTAATATTTCTCGTCCGTAAATATTCCCGACCACAAAATTCCGTTGATTTTCCTAGGAAGTGACACAGGGTTGGTCCTGTTGTGGAGATTTATAATCTCTGGTGAATGAGTTCAACGACCAATATTTCAAGGAATGTCTTAGTGGTATTCCACCCTGATACTCGGCAAACCCAATATTCGTCAAAATCCAGTATTCGTCCAAACCCAATTTTCACCACTAGGTTGTATTTGAGCACAACACCAAGCTTCGGCTATGCTAAGCCATGGACTTCACACCAGGCTCCACCTCCAGCTGGGCGTCCTCACACTGATCTCCTCTGTAACAAAATGTGTTCACTAAGTAGGCACCAACTTTTCAATAATGCAATAATAATAATAATAATAAAGTTAAAATTAATAAAAATAACATAATAAAAATAATAATAATAATAATTAATAATAATAATAATAATAATAATACATAATGATACCAGACATAATACAATAATAATACTATTTAATAATAATAATAATGATAATAGATAATGATAGCAATGATAATGATAATGAGATAATGATAATGATAATTATATTTTAACAAATATAATAATACATTAAATTCCCACGGCGCTATCAAAATAATATTTTATAGAATGCTGGGCCAATTATGATAAACCCACTATACCATACAAACCATTCTGATAAACCTTCAAAAAATACCAATATGAGGAAGAATAAAATAACTGGTAATATTAGTCAATTATAATAATGATAATAATAATAACAATAATCATAATAATAACAAAATGGATAATGGTATTCATTTACGTTACGTATATATATATATATATTATATATGTAGAGTAGATATATATATATATATATATATATATATATGTTATGGTTATATATAGTATATATATACATATGAAAGTTATAGTGCTGTTGCTATATGTTGCATATATATATATATATGAAATGTCCAATCTTTCAAATTCAAAGCTAAGGTTTAAACCTTTTAGCGGTTAATTTGAGTACACGAACATATTTAATCCTTTGATTCACATTTCGGGCACACATTCACTTAGAGCAAAATATATGTGTTACTTCCTGGGCGCAAGATTCCTATGTATCTGATTTCTTAAATACACACACACACACACACACACACACACATTACACACACACACATTATATGCTAGTTAAGAGCAGCAGCAAAGAAGAAGCAGTATATATATATATATATATATATATATATATATATATATATATATATATATATATATATATATATATATATATATATATATATATATATATAGTTTCTATACCTAAACCAGTTCTACATATCTAGTTACGAACTCCTAAATATCGTTAGATACTTCCTTTTTAAGATATATTTGGGCATGCAACTCCCAAATATTTTTAATCAAATATGTTTCTAAATCCTAATTGCTAAATTATTTACTATTTCAAACATACTCCCTAATATATTTCGTTTTTCCTCGATAAACCTATATTTTAGAAAACATTACTTTTAAATTCTATTCTTTAACTAATGCTTTCACTTTCTGAATCTATTTCCTTTTTAAGTGACACTAACTTTCTAATACGACTTTAGTTTAACATAGCCTTGTTTCTCACATTATCATTAGTAACCTATTTGATTTATAAACGAGCATGTTTTTTAAGATAACACTCCTTAGTAACCTAAATTTTACTAGTCACTTTAAATCAACAAAATGCTTACCCAATCCGGGGAATGGAATCCTTATGCGGTGGCAATGACAGAAAAGATCCTAATAATCTCAGTCGTTTGTGTCTTCACAATTACTTTTTTAACTCTTTCGCGATTTTTTGAAAACTTCTCACCTTTCTGCAAGCAGGCAATATATATTTTTGACTGTGAAAGCGCTTATCCACTCCTTGCTTTTTGGTTGGTTTGATCCATTACATTACTCCCCTTTCAAATATTGGGAACCCAATCTTGAAAGAACGCAAACCCAACAAACCAAACAACCTTACCTAATTTCCACTAGAAGCCCTTCTTTCTTCAGCCCTTCTCTCGTATTCCAACACTCTTGTCTGTACGTTTGGTAGTTCTAGAGCAGGTCCTCGTGATCGTGTCATCAGTGGTAGGTATCCACTCACTAATCCTTGCTGTTCTACTCTTTGGTCTTCCGGTCTGTTTTCCATCATCAGTTCTGGATCCTCACCCACTTCCTGTAATTCATCATAAATTGACCTTGGTGAATAATATATCATGTTTAAATAATTTTCAGCAATACTACTTACTTTTGTCTCCTCAGCTACTTCTGGTATTTTCTCTTTTAAGACCTCTTCATTTTCTTCGTCACTTCCATCAGTAACTTCTATTCCTATCGTATAGCTGTTATCCGGGAATCTTAATGACTTCTGGAACTTCTGCAGATCAAATTCATCATCCGACTTAGCATCTGACTATGCAGAGTCCATCCAGTCTAGTAGTTCACTTGTATCCATAGGTGATGAAGTAAGTTTAGTTTTTGTCATTTTATCCTCCTTCGAGTCCTCTGTTTGCACTGCAACGTCCTTCCTATGGCTAGGTTTTCCTATAGCCATTTCCACAAGATCCCATATATCCTTTTTCTTCACACAACGTTTCCTGTTCCTTGTTGTCCTCCTTGGATGTTCTCTATATACCACATATGCCGGTGGTGTTTCTTCCTCTTCCTCAGTTTGCGTCTCATTAATATATTCCTCTTCCTGATGGTATTCTCCTTCTTCATTCTTGAAATACCGCTGTAAATATTCAGATAGGTCTGCCCATATTTTCAGGTGTAAGTAGTGCACCCTCATCTTTTTTCGTTTTCCTTCAACGTCATAAGTCATTCCTCCTGCGATTACTTTGGTCACCACAAAAGGTCCTTCATATCTTTCACTCAGCTTTTTCTCCAATGATCTGTCTACTGAAATGATTTTCCCTTTTACTTTTACTCCCACTGCATATGGTAGCCAATTTGAATGTCCTTCTTTCCATTTGTCCTGCTCTTCCTTGGAGATTGGTAGCACCTTCCCCTTTTTATGCTTTTGTACCATAAGTTTCTCCACTGGTGTCATTCTTAGCTCATTGTGTTAAGTGTTATTGTACACCATGACTGTCCTAGGTAGACAATCATCCCATTCCTTATCCTTTGTCATCATATTCTTCAGGAACTCTGCAAAAGTACGGTTGAACCTTTCTACTGCCCCATTACTAGATGGATTGTTCGGGCTGCTGAAAATATGGTCAATGTTGTAGGCCTGAAGCATCTCCTGAAACTTACTGCTCCGAAATTCCACTCCATTGTCGGTTAGTATCTTGCATGGAGGCCGTACAAATGTAGGTAGCATTTGGCGTTCGAATGCTTCTGTTACACTTTTGGCAAATTTGTTCTTTAATGGCCTTACTGCAACCCATCTGCTGCACTAATCCACGGCTACCAAATAGGCTATGTTTCCCTTCCTTGTTCTTGGCATAGCCATGACATCGATTGCAACTAATTCGAAAGGATGCTCAACCTTAATTTTCCAAATAGGTGGAAATACAACCTTATTATCTATTTTGTTTAGCCGACATGTTGGACACGTCCTGCACACCTCCTGAATTGACTCTTTTCCTGGAACTCTAATTGCCTTTAACCATTTCAAGGATTTTGGTTTCCTGTCAAGTCCATATAATTTTCGTTTACTTATTAGTTTGTCGAGCAAGAATTCCCTTAACTCCTTATGGTTCTTTAATTCTATTTGTAATTGTTCCCTATATAAGATTTCTTGTAAACTCAAAAATAAAGAATCAGCACCTCCTGGCACTAACCTTTTCGGATGCCATACGTATCTTGAAATTAGACTTGACAGTTTTTCACGACCTATGTGAGCCAAACTTCGGTGTGTCACCACACATATACTCACCATTTGCTGGAACCCAATAATTGCACTAAATTGATTTTCCTTAACCCTTTTTACCAGGATGGCACCATTCATCTGTAGATCTTCCCTAAGTCTGTAATACCCTTTCAACAGCATGTCGGTTTTTCACAATAGGCTGTTTCTTCTTTACCTTCTCTTTTAACTTTTTTATCACCTCGGACCTTTCCTGTAGTTTTATTATTTCCTTTATTGTTATACTGTTATCATTCCTATCATTATTATCCAAAGTAATATTATAAACACCAGTTTTTATTAGAAAACCATCACTTACCTCATTTGCGTCATCCCCATGTGCAATTATTCCCTCTCCGAAGTTTAATATTGCTTCAGTCGCAACCAGGTAATTCATTCCATGAAGTAAACATGCTGGAATGAATCCGTTCTTGACAACGACCAAAGGTAGTACCACTTTCCGATACCTGGTGCTTAGTCTTACTGCCACTGCAGTCGTGCACTCTACAATCCTTGTAGTAACCCCATTTAAAGTAATGTCCACCTTCCATCTTCTCAAGATGTGCCCAAATTGTTCTAACTCATCAACAACTGCCTCTTGGATCAAGCTAATGACAGATCCTGTATCAAGGAAGGTACACCTAAGTACCTCACCGATAGAGATTTCTTGCCATGCAACTCCTTTCAGCTTGTGGTTGCAGCTCAGTCTAGATTGGTGGCCTCTCTCCATCATCAGATTTATCCCTAATCCTTCTTCAAGTGGTCGATGCAAATAATTGTTTTCCGACTCTTCATCTGCCTCACTGTCTGAGTGGTCCTCCCTTTTTTCTTCAGATGATGCTTCTGGTTCCTCAGTGACCAGCTCGTTAATTATTGTATTTTCTCCTTTTGGGTCAAAGGTACCATCATCATCCAATGAATTAAAATGTGCGCCTCCCAGCACTTGTATATGTGTGCATCCTTTAAGTTGTTAACTTTCCTTGCCTTTGGCCCGATTGAAGCGACTGAGCAGCATATCCCGTGATGCAACCAAATCATCAACTTAAATTCGTCGCTAGCCACTAGTAAGACCTCTGGAACTGGCTCTTTTCCTGGAACTCTAATTGCCTTTAACCATTTCAAGGATTTTGGTTTCCTGTCAAGTCCATATAATTTTCATTTACTTATTAGTTTGTCGAACAAGAATTCCCTTAACTCCTTATGGTTCTTTAATTCTATTTGTAATTGTTCCCTATATAAGATTTCTTGTAAACTCAAAAATAAAGAATCAGCACCTCCTGGCACTAACCTTAATACTCCTAACCCTTTTGGTAAAGGATGTGGATCTGTAATGTCGACCTCTTCATCTGGCTTTCTTTGACATATCGACCATGTGTCTGCGAAGACGTTTTCCTTTCCTGGATAGTATTGTATTTGGAAGCTGTACTGGCTTAAGTCGTCCAAGACACAAGCCAACTTACTATCTACTAGTTTCATGGTGTGGAGATATACCAATGGACGGTGATCCGTATACAGGGTGAAATCCTGTCCTAGTAGAAATGGGCGAAAGCTTTTAATACCCCATTTTATAGCTAGTAGTTCTCTCTCGATGGTTGATGTTTGCCTTTCGCATGTGTTGAACGAGTGTGAATTATATGCGATCACCCTTCTTTCGTTATTCTGTTCCTGACATAAACCTGCACCCATACAAAACCTACTGGCATCCACAAAAAATTCTAACTTCTTACTGGTTTCTGAAAAGTCCGGAAATGCCAGCTCTACTGATTCTTTCATTAGTCTTTTTAAGCTTTCGAAAGCCTGAATCCTTTCTTCTGTCCATTCGATTTTATCCTTTTCTTTTTCTCCCTGGTCAATGTACATTAAGGGGCGCTGCTTCTCCTGAACAATTCTTGATAAATTTACGCTGGAAGTTTATCATCCCCAAATATCGCCTCAGCTCTCCCACATTCTTTGGTTTCTCCAATTTATCCACCTGATGCATAAACTCTGGAAGTTTCCTAATACCGGTTCTGCCTATGGTACGGCCCAAGAATTTCACCTCCTTCTGGACCCAACTACATTTGCTAACTTTGATTTTAACATTTGTTTCGCGAAACCGTTGTAGGACCTGTTCAATCAGCATTAGATGCTCTTCAAATCCTTTCGATATCAGCAGAACATCGTCCACATAAACCCCTACCTTTGTCCCGTAAAGCCCGTCATATTCGTTGCATTTCCTCTGAAAAGCTGCAGGTCCGTTCTTTAGTCCAAAGCTTAGTCTCTTGAACCGATACTGACAGTTGAGAATGCTGTGAAATCTTTACTCTCGTCCTCTAGTTGCATTTGGTAATACCCTTTTACCAAATCCAGACTGGTTAAGTACTGCACCCCGTGACATCCAAAAATAGTTTTCGTTATACTCGCCATTGGAAACCTGTCTGTCTCTGTCACTTGATTTAAGCACCGGTAGTCTATACATAGACGAAGAGTTCCATCCTTCTTCCTGACTGGTATCACTGGAGAACTCCATTCTGCCGCACATGGCTCTACAATGTCCTTCAAACACAACTCCTGTACTTGATTTTCAATCTCATCATTTGTCTTCTTGATCGAACCTCCTTGCTCTTTGATAAATGGGGAGTATAGTCGTGCACCCTGAATCTAGTATGGAGTCATGAATGTCTCACCAACATCTGAATCTCCCTTCTGCCTGTATAAGACGTCCATGATTTTCTTCTGCTGCTCCAATTTCCTTTTCCAATTTTTCCTTTGTTCATTCTTCTTCAGTAGTTCCTTGCTCTCATTATTTTCTGTACCATTGTGTTTATGGCACATCCTCTATTTTCGTATCTCCGTAAATTATCTTCATCTACCACTAGATGAGCTATTCCCAATTTTTCACCTTTTCCTAACCTTAGTTGACCCGGTGTTAACTTCTTTATTAATATATTACCTTTTGTTTTGCTCCATTCTACCAACTCTGGTAGTACCTTGAATCTCTTATTAAATCCTCCTCTGCTGCAATCTTTCCCCTCAACCAGCAATTCTTCAGGTTTAATGACATAGCACCTACCTTTTCTGGGTTTGATTCCTTTGGAGCTCCATTCAGCCTTGACTGGAACCCAATCATTTTCTGTAACCATTATTTCTTCTGTAACACACATAGGTACCGATGTAACGACCCTCACACAGTTCCCAGGTCTTCCTGCCAGGTATACTTGTTCTCTTGTGTGGTATTCAATACACCTTATGAATGATCCATCCCTTAAATCCACTTCGATTTTATTCTGGACTAAGAATGGCATACCCAATATTGTACCTTCGTTTGGCCTTTCCACCACGATAAAGTCTGCAAGGCCATAGTCAATATCATCGATGGTGATTCATAGTGTTGCCGTACGATGGGATTTCACATGTAATTTCGGATCTCCTACTCCTCCCAGCCTCATCACTTTATTTGGCACTTCAGGATTTGTAATCCTTCTTAATTGTTCTTCTCCTATCAAACAGAATTGTGAACCAGAATCAATTATAGCTTGAATCTCTATGTCATTTAATTTTATAATAAATCGTAATAAAGGAGTTATATTAATACCTTGCTTACCTTGATCCTGAGTCCTACTCACTGCATGGTACACTCCTGTTTTTGTGCTTATTGTTTCCATCTCTTTACTTTTCATTCTTGGTACCCTTTGTGTAGCGCACCTGTAGCATTCCCAATTTGTTCACTTACAAATTCTTCAGCTAAAAATTTCCAAATTACTTTTGGGGTTGTCTCCGGCTCATCCCGGTAATGACAGAGCTGCCTCGTTTCCGAAAGTCCCTTGTTTGCTTCTTTCCTTCAGCTCTTCTATTTGTTCTTTCAAGGGACAAGCATTCCTCCAACCTCCCATTTCATCACACAGGAAACATTTCTTGTTTACTATTCTGTTTGTATCTTGCTCTTGTCTGGTAGTATCCTGCCGTTCCTGTCCTGTAACCTCTTCCTTTTGTCTACACTTCATGGTCTTGTGTCTATTGTCTCTTAATATCTCAAGCACCATCCTCTGTATTACTTCCAACATTCACTTTTTATGTGACCCAGCTTATTGCAACAATAACACTTTATCCTCTCATTGCCATATGCTCTAGTGTTCTGCCTAGTATTCTCTCTTGTACCCAGTATCTCGCTGATACACTACTCACTTACCAAACGAACTCTGTCCGCATAAGTTCTTCTCCTATCTCCTTCGTCCTGTAATGTTGCTCATATTGGTATGGCCTCATCTTTGGATTCTTCCTGGTCGTCTAATTTGTCTTTCTCCTGTGCCCAATTGATTATATCTTTCCAGCGCACCTTGAGTTTCTTCTCCCATCCTTATTCTAAATCGCCTTGTTATTCCGAAGGCAATCAAAATTGTTTCAGCACCTGTTTATCTCTATCTTCCTCTTTAGTGGCTGCCTCGTAAGTGGTTTGCACCCTGAGTGCAAATTCTGCTAACTTTTCATGTTTCCTCATCTCCATTCTCCAGAACTCCTTCTGCAGTTTATTTGCTCACTTTCTTTTTCTTCCTTACACCAGCTCCTAATTGGCCATGATCGTGCTATATTTAATTATCCTATAAATACTATAGTGTCCTCGGCGATGGTCCTTCCAGAAAGTTTCAGCTCTACTGCCCAAAGCGGTTCTTGTCTTTACCTAGTTGTTCCTTGGCATATCGCTCAAAATCTTCTATAAAGGCGTCAAATTTTTGCACCTTTTCTTTCTCATATTTCAGGGTTTTCACAGCCTTAATATTCGCTTTACCG
>JABUQX010145115.1:10000-25000 GCA_015478945.1 Trachelipus rathkii | reverse complement strand
TGTATCTTTATATATGTTATTGAACCTGTAGATCTCGAAAATGACGGTTATAAGTCCGTATAGGGTGTCTAGGACCCCAACGGAGGGGGTCCCGACTGAAAAAAATACACAGAGTGCAAAACAGAGGTCGAAGGAGGAAGGAAGAAGGATGAAGGAAGAATAAGGAAGGAAAGAATGGAGAAGGAGTCTGACTCAGAGGAGTAGGAGTTGACAGCTGCACCGGTGCTGGCTCCGGTGCGGTGCCGAGTTAACAAACATTCGTATAACAACAATGTAGGTGTTCTTATATGTTATCGAGTCTGTAGATTTCAAAAATAAAGGTTTCAGAACCATCAAGAAGAAAAAAATAAATAAAAATTAATAAATAAAATAAAATTTCTTATTCTTTTTATGTTTATAACTTACAAATTTACGTTTTTTACATACCCTAAAGCAGTAAATCAGTAAATCAAACCATCCAACCTACACTTCTGTCCAACCATGATCTATTGATCTATTGATCTATTGATTCAGGTCATATTTTTACTAAAATTATCATGTTTTACATACCCTAAATCAGTAAATCAGTAAATCAAACCACCATCCAACCACCCTCCTGTCCATTTGTGATCTATTGATCTATTGATCTATTGATCTATTGATCTATTGATTCAGGTCATATTTTTACTAAAATTATCATGTTTTACATACCCTAAAGCAGTAAATCAGTAAATCAGTAAATCAAACCATCCAACCACCTTCCTGTCCATCCGTGATCTATTGATCTATTGATCTATTGATCTATTGATTCAGGTCATATTTTTACTAAAATTATCATGTTTTACATACCCTAAAGCAGTAAATCAGTAAATCAGTAAATCAAACCATCCAACCACCTTCCTGTCCATCCGTGATCTATTGATCTATTGATCTATTGATCTATTGATCTATTGATTCAGGTCATATTTTTACTAAAATTATCATGTTTTACATACCCTAAAGCAGTAAATCAGTAAATCAGTAAATCAAACCATCCAACCACCTTCCTGTCCATTTGTGATCTATTGATCCATTGATCTATTGATCTATTGATTCAAGTCATTTTTTAGTAAAATTGTAATGTTTTACATACCCTAAATCAGTAAATCAGTAAATCAAACCACCCAACCTACACTTCTGTCCAACCATGATCTATTGATCTATTGATCTATTGATCTATTGATCTATTGATTCAGGTCATATTTTTACTAAAATTATCATGTTTTACATACCCTAAATCAGTAAATCAGTAAATCAAACCAGTCATACCACACTGCCCCCCTCATCCATGATCTATTGATCTATTGATCTATTGATCTATTGATCTATTGATTCAAGTCACATTTCGAGTATCATTTTGGATAAACATAACATAAAAACAAATTCTTTATACACTGATCAACAAATATATCGTAAAAAAGTTTTCACATTAATAAAGTTTACTTAGCATCATCTAAACTATTCTGCAGGCCTCTGCGGTGGGGGCGCAGGAGCCGAGAGGGCGCACGGCGGGAGAGAGATGAGCACTTTTTCGATGAAAACTCCATAATGAAAGCTCTCTCTCTCTCTCTCTCTCTCTCTCTCTCTCTCTCTCTCTCTCTCTCTTCTTCTCTCTCTCTGTATATATATATATATATATATATATATATGTATATATAAGTTATATAGTTATATATGTTATAGCAGTATATATATATATATATATATATATATATATACGATATTTTTTTTAACCCATATTATATTGATAGTAAATCTGAAACTTTCAAATATTATTGATTTAAGTTATCCAGGTATAATCTGCTTCTCTTAAGTTATCTGTGGAGAATGAGAAAGTAGAACAAAATATATGAGGTGTCTTTATTCAGAATGAACCTTATTAGTTTGGCTTCACAACATGTGCTCTGTGACATAATAAGTGAAACTCAAGATGCGCCCTTTTTTTCTCTTATTTTAGATATTTCTAAAACTGACCAACTGTCAGTAGTAATAAGATATGTCTGCATCCATTACGATGAAAAGAAGCTTCAAATTAATGTCATTCCTGGGGTTTATCCCCATAACAAATCAAAAGGCCGAAGGTTTAGAAAGTGAAGTGTGTAAGTTTTTGGAAAGCAATAATTTTTCAATTAAAAAGTGCAGAGGGCAGGGCTATGATGGTGCTACTGTTATGAGTGGGAAGTACATTGGACTGCAGACCAAAATCAAGCGAAAGTCGCCTAATGCAGAGTATGTGCATTGTGCAAATCACAACCTTAACTTAGTCTTGAATGATTCTGTAAAGGAGATTACAGAAATGATTGTTTTTTATGATGTGATTAATGAGATATATGGGTATTTCAGTCAGAGTCTTCCAAGATGGCAATTACTGAAAGAAATTTCTTCAGAAACCTGCATGGTCAACAAAACTGTTAAAAGATTGTGCCCAACTAGATGGTCTTCGAGGTTCGATTGCTTGTTGGCAGTTAAAGTTAATTTCATTTATATTTTGAATTGTTTATCAAAAATCATCCTAACTTCAACAAAGAGCTCTAAAGTAGTTAAGGCGACAGCATTAAGAAGACAAATGTCTACTTTTCACTTCATTTTAATGCTTGTGTTTCAAAGCAAAATTTTGGAAAGTATTAACCACTTCTAAAACACTCCAAAAATCAGACATATCCCTGGATGAAGCTTCCACTCTTTTAGAAAGGTGTGTCACCAAACTAAACCAGTTGTGGGGAGAGTTTTACAAGCTAGTGGAAGAGGCCCAGGAAATTGCAAGAAGCTGGCAAAGTGAGACTTCATTGCCTACTAAACGCAAAAGCAAAGTGACAAGCTTCTTTGATGAGCTTTCTAAAGATGTTTACTTCATTGATCCTTTGCACAATTTCAGGGTGAGGGTTTTTTACAGAAACATTGATATACTAATAGGCCAAGTGAATCGGAGGTATCAGATATGAGGAAGGTGAAACAGATGTTTTGCTTTTGAGCCCTACAGCCTTTACAGAACAAACAGATAAGGAGCTCATGGAGTCTGCTGACAAGTTTTACAAAAATATGAAGCCGACGTGACAAGTTCTTTAGTTACGGAAATTGTCTGCTCCAGAAATGTTGTGGCAAGTGAAATAAAGAAAAGAAAAACGACAAAAATAATACAAGTGGCAGAATATTTGTTGATTGAAAATATGTTGTCTTGTAGTATTCCAGAAGTGTGTACAGCTTTTATAATGTTTCTGACACTCCCAGTAACTTCATCATCTGCTGAGAGATCTTTTTCAAAATTAAAACTAATTAAAAGTTATTTGAGAAGTACCATGACGACCGTAAGGTTAAGTGAATTGCCTGTACTTAGCATAGAGTATGATCGGGTTCGCGCACTGGACTTGGAGAAATTAGTGCGAACATTTTGTGATGCAAAGAGACGAAGGGGATTAATGATCATTTAGAAGACTATTAATGTCAAAGTTAAAAAGTAATGACAAATGTTGTATTGTTTATTATAAGTTCTTTGCTTTTACTTTGACAATAACAGTAATGTAAAGTGTTTTAGAAATGGCACATTCTTTAGTTATATATATAGCAGTATATATATATATATATATATATATATATATATATATATATATATATATACTGTATATATATATATATATATATATATATATATATATATATATATATATATATATATATATATATATATATATATATATATTAGAGAATAATCTACTTTGGACGTAGTTTGTATATAGTAATTTTTATAAACCCTTTTTCAGAAAGCAAACTATAACTTAAAAAACTTTTTTATTGAGACACTTTAGCACAATTAAAACATATTAAAACTTTATGTATTCCCTGAGTTAATGGTATCAAATGCAGTAGTCTTTCGCTTCATTTACGAAGCCTCTTTCAGCTGCTTATATGTTTCGAATACCTGCTCAGGAAACCGACTGCTTGGGAAAATTTTGAAGAATCCAGTGTTAAATTTCTATTTTTAATAAATTTAATTACCATGATGCAAAGAGAGAAAAGATAAGAGAAATTATGATTAAGGGGTTGTAATTTGAGGATGCTTTTCATAGTATAATTGTTCGATCTTTTTGATGGTTGGGGAGTTAAATTTTAAGAGTTTGTGTTGATAGTAATCTAGTTTATGTTCTCCTGTCATATTGTTGTAATTGTTGAAGTTATGTATGCAATAGGTTTCGATTAATTTTCGTTTTTGGTGGTTGGGGATGTTGATTAAATTTTGCATGGAATTACTATTGATTGAGTGGTTGAATTGTGACCTGTGTGTGGTGAGAGATGAATTTCGATTATCTTGTTGTAGATCTTCTGAATGTTGGTTTTTTCTTCTGGTAAAGTTATTTGTTTCGCCGATGTATGTTTTTGGGCAGTGGTTGCAGGGTATTGTGTATATGCATTGTAGAGGTTCAGGGGGTGGTTTTGGTGGATGAAAAAGTTTTTTTAAAGGGAGGGCATTGGTGGAAGTGAGCGTGATGTTTTGGGGTATATATTTTTTAAGATATTGAGTGTTTTTTATGGGGATGGGGAGGTAGGAGGTGTTTTGAGGGTTGCGGGGGGGGGGAATGGTGTTATTGCTATAATATTTTGATCGTGCCTTTCTGTAAGCTTTGTTTATGATGTAAATGGGATATTGTAGTTTTGTAAATGTATTACGTATGAGATTATTTTCTTTGTTAAGATTGATGGGAGAGCAGATTCTGAGTGCTCTGATGTATAGGGCTGTGAGGGTGGCTATTTTTATGGAGGTGGAATGGGATGAGTACCAGTGAATATAAGAGGGATTGGAAGTGGGTTTGCGATATACGGAAAAACTGAGATGGAAAGAGTTATGCCAGGAGATGAGTGTGTCTAAGAACGGAAGTGTGGAGTTTTGAGGATATTCTAATGTATATTGTATGGAAGGATGTATATTGTTAATGTGTTGTAATATGTTGGTAGGGTCAATGTTGTGAGGTAGGGATACGAAGATATCATCGACATATCGGTGCCAGTTTGAGTTTTGGAGTTCAGGGAAAGGAAGGATGTGGTAGAGTTCTGTGAGTTCTGTGAGTGAGTTCCATTGACTCAAGGAATACATAAAGTTTTAATATGTTTTAATTGTGCTAAAGTGTCTCAATAAAAAAGTTTTTTAAGTTATAGTTTGCTTTCTGCCAAAGGGTTTATAAAAATTACTATATATATATATATATATATATATATATATATATATATATGTATATATATATATATATATATATATATATATATATATATATATATATATATATATATATATATATAATATATATATATATATATATATATATATATATATATATATATATATATATATATATATATATATATATATATATATATATATATATATATATATATATATAAATTATATATTATATATATATATATATATATATATATATATATATATATATAAACCTTGTTTTCATTGTAATACACTCTGGTTCTTTTGTAATGCTAATGTGATTTTTCTTTGATATGAACAAGAAAACTTTTTTTGTCATTCAAGTTCCAAAAACTCTATCCACCCCGTCCATGACTAAAGGGGGCGCACAAAATAAGTCGCGGGGGGGCGCAACTGACCTTAGTTACGCCACTGCTTATCATCATCTGAACTATGAATATAATGCACAATGACAAACCTGACACACCTTAAACATGAATAAACTGATAACGTAACAAAAGTTCCACACTTAACAACAGTAGTAACTAACATAGCATACAAATACGTTACCTATTCACACTTTGTCACGTATATCTCTAACATAACAATGTTATTTTATATTAACATGGTAATATTTAACAAAAATTTATCACAACATTGGTTAATTATTATCATACTGATCAACGAATATACTCTAACGTTATAAAGTTTCCACATCGATAAAGCTAACAAAGCGTAACATGAACCAAGAAAATAATGTGCAAAGACAAACCCAACACAACTTACACACGAATAAACTGTTAACATTAACAAAGTTCCACACTTAACAACAGTAAAGTAACTCAACATTGCATGCAAAACGTAACCTATTCATACTTTTTTTCAAGCATATTCTCCACCATATTAACGTTAATCTTTACATTGACACAGTAACATTTATCAAAATGTATCATAACCTTGTCCGATTATCATACAGACCAACGAATATATGCATACGTAACAAAGTTTTTTACATTATCATAGTAATATTTAACATAAAAATAAGCCGAACTTACCCTAAATATCATAATCACCAACAAATAATCGCAAACATAACATAACATAAAAATAACAAAGTTTTATCCAAACATAACATAAAATAAGTTCTTTTTGAATAAAATATCATAGTAAAGTGTAATAGTTTACCCGAATTAAAACAGTAAATCAGTAAATCAAACCAACGTCCCCTCCCCACCCTCCCTACCCACCCATCCACGACCTTTTGATCTATCGATCTATGCAACGTCAGCATATGGTACCATTTCGGCTAAACATAGTACAAAAATAAGTTCTTTATATACTAACCAATGAATATATGCTAACGTAACATTGTTTTCACATTAATAAAGCTAACATAGCATTACCAGAACTAAGAATATAATGTACAATGACAAAACCTAACACACCTTACGCACTAATAAACAGTTAACATTAACAAAGTTCCACACTTAACACCAGTAAAGTAACTAATATGGCATACAAAACGTAACCTATTCATCCTTTTTTTCCAAGCATATTCTAACATATTAACGTTAATTTTACAAAAACACAGTAATATTTAACAAAAATTTATCATGACCTTGTCTAATTACCATACAGACCTACGAATAACTGTAAACATAACAAAGTTTTATCCAAACATAACATAAAAATAAGTTCTTTGAATAAAATATCATAGTAAATTGTAATAGTTTACTGATTTTAAAGCAGTAAATCAGTAAATCAGTAAATCAAATCATCAACCCTCCCCACCCCTCCCACCATGATCTTTCGATCTATTGGACGGCTGATTCATGTCATATTTCAGTATCATTTCGGCTAATCATGTAACACAAAATAAATTTTTATATACTAACTTCCATTGAACATATGCTAACGGTAAATAAAGTTTACATTAATAAAGCTACTACAATACAATCTAAACTAAGAATATAATGTACAAATCCAAACAAAAAACCTAACAACACCATACGCACGAATAAACCACTAATATTAACAACAAACTCGCACTTAACAACAGTAAAGTACCTAAACACTTCGTACGAAAACGTAGCCTCTTACTTTTTTCAAGCATATCTCTAACATATCAATGTTAATTTTACATTAACATCGTAATATTTAACAAAAATTTAGCATAACCCTGTCTAATCATCATACAGACAATGAATATAATGCTGACGTATCAAATTTTACACTAACTTCGCATTATTAACAAAAACTATTTGTTATCCTCAAGTTTAAATATCACACCACCAATTATAATTGTAAACATAACAAAGTTCAACCAAACATAACATAAAAATAACAAAAATTTTTTTTACCTGACATAACATAAAAATAATAAGTTCTTTTGAATAAAATATCACAGTAAAGTGTAATAGTTTACTGATTTTAAAGCAGTAAAAGCAGTAAAGAAACCATCCATCCCTGCAGTCCCCTACCTCCACTCCAGCCGCCTATGATCTATTGATCTATTGATCCAAGTCATTTTATATCATTTTGGGATACAAACATAACATAAAATAAGTTCTTTGCTATACTGACCTACGAATATATGCTTACTCAACAAAGTTTTAGATCAATAAAGCTTTTAACATATCATCACCTGAACTAAGAATATAATGTACAAATGCAAACCTACCATACCTCGCGTATGAATAATCAGCTAACATCTTGAAAAATTCCCTACTTATCAAAGGTAAAGTAGCTAAAAGGGACATACAATACTCGATATGTTCCCACTTCTTTCCCGCATATCATCAACAGGTAAGGCGTATTATCTAACAAAATCCCCAACAGTGTTATATCAATCTACGCATACGCATCTTGAACCAGTGTATTGAAATGTGTGTATCGTACAAAGTGTAATTGAATACGTGTATTATAACATCGTGTAAAGTATGAATAAACGTGTCATTAGCAAAATTTCTAGGGATAAACCTAACATTGCTTCAACAAAAATTTAAATCCCAGCTCACGTTTCTAATGACATCGTCAGTTAACACAGTAATATCATACAAAACTAATAATTTAACAAATCAGTGTTAATTTCACATTGTCATAGTAATATTTCAGCATAACGTACCTAACTTACGAATAAACAGTTTTCATTAACTAAGAGTATCTAAAGCAATACATAACCTCCCGAGAGAAAACCAAGGGGATGCGCCCTTGAAAGGGTGTGAGTCCTGAGAGGGCGATCACCCCGGAAGGTGGAGGGTGCTTGGGCCTGAAGCTAAGTAGAGTTAGTGCATGCAATGATGGATGGCGAGGTTCATCTTTACTTTCTTATTTTAGAAAGACCATTAAAAGAAAAAAAGAGAACCTCGCCATCCATTTATCCGTGTACTCACACACACACACACACACACACACACACACACACACACACACACACACCACACACACACACAGCTGAGGCCCAAAACCCGCTTCCTTTTATATACTGTTATATATATATATATATAGTATATATATAGTATATATATATATATATATATATATATATATATATATATATATATATATATATATATATATAGTTATAGTATATATATATATATATATATATATATATATATATATATTCCTACATGAGCAACATCTACCATAATTTCCCTTAATTGAGCGGGAGAAGTTAACTTGTTCTCACCTTTTTAAAGACTCAAATATCGGTCTACCTGTTCCTCAAAAATTGACTTTCACTGACCAATGTGGAACCAGTTGGTTCGACCCTTTCAAACATAAAATCTGATGATTGGGAGAAAATCCAAGTCATGTCTGCTTTTGACTTTAGTGATTGCTCCTGCCTTCTAAACGCCGTACATACCTTGAACCCTACTCGTCATACGTCTTGGGCGTCAAAATTTAACGATTTATAGAGAAAATTCAAGTCAGGGTCGGCATTTGAAATCATATATATAGGCAGTATATATATATATATATATATATGTATATATATATATTAGTTATTATTATATATATATATATATATATATATATGTTATATATATATATATATGCTATATATTTATATATATATATATATATATATATATATATATATATATATATATATAGATATATATATAGGTAGGTAGTATATATATATATATAGCATAGTATATATATTTATATATAAGTATATATATATATATATATATATATATATATATATGATATATATATATATGTATATATATATATATATATATATATATATATATTCTCAATTTTCTTTTTTCCCAAAAACACTGTTATCTCTCATATATCCTACTAATTTAGCTTCTGAAGTTTTTTATCTGTATAAAATAGAATACAGAAACAGATCTCTTTCATCATCATCAATGGACAGAAGAAGTGAAAGATATATGCTAAGGTCGCTGTGTTAAAAGTCACCCAGTATGTAATGACAGAGAAAACAGAAGAATGAAGTTAATAGAGGTCACTGTCCCAAAGGCCCCAAAGTACAGAAATGAAGCCCTTCACTGATTCTCCACTACAAACAGAAATGCGACTGCTCGCCCTGCTACTGGGCCGTATAATTCAGAGCTCCTCGTTTCTAAGCTATTTGAGCCAGTGGTAAAATTTCTCAAAATGCCTCTTGAGCTTTTTCCCATGACAAGCACAGATGCATATAAATGGAGCTTCTCTTTACGCTACTGGGACACTTAAGTCAGAGCTGATAGCTCTGCTCTGCAAAGCTAAGAGTGAAGCTATATAGAGCCAACAAAAAGCTCAAATTTATCGAAATGTGAAAGAAAATGAGTTCTGATTGAGAAGTTTAAGATATGTGATGTAATTTTCTTCAAATTGGCTAGTTGCTTTTGGTTGAATTCTTTGCATCAGTGCACAACCACACATCATCTTAAATGTAAATGAGTTTATATAATGAAAGGTTTGAATATGAAGATCTTGACACCAGAGTTCTCAAAGCTAGCTTGTTGTACTTAAACTTCAGCACTCAATTCCTTCTTTTTGTGTTTAGTGCCTCCATCTTTTGTGAGATCTTTGTTTGTAAGATGATAATTAGCAGCTCAGCCTTTACAGGATTGTCTATTTTTTCAAATACATCTACAGACTTGCCGGCAGCATGTGGTCCACGCAGGCGCGATTTATCATTTACAGACTAGTGTACAAAGCCTGTTTAACAAATTAATGATCTTTGGGTCCCTCACCTCCGTGGATCCATCATTGTTTGGTGTCTGTTTTTTTTGTAATATAAACAAATCAAAACCTTTTGTTGCAGCCAGTTTAAATTTATTTACCTGTGTTATATTTTAGGGTATAAAAATGAAAGATTTTGAACATAAGAATATTCATGATTAAAATATAGTTGAACTGTAAATTAATACTATGGAAGTTTAGTAAACTATCACTTAATCCTTCATCCTCTTTGTTATTATATTTCTACATTATCTACATAGCATATAGTCAAAGCTCTGTTAAAAGTGGCACATTTTGAGGTTGAGTTGTTTTCACCTATGTTTAGGGACCCTTATTTTTGTGGGTCTTGATTGTATATTTTGTGCGAATATTAGCTAAGGAAGGAAATGAACTTTCATATATCCTATTAATACGATAAATCACTCACTCTTAACCCTTCCACTTTGCGTCGTTGTCGTGGGGGGAAACTAATAGGTTTAATCCGACTCGCCATTCTTGAGCTGGTCTGATATAGCATAGAAAATTGATAATGTAAGTACAATTTTTCGTTGTTTTACTGTTACACGGACCATTATCGAACACCGAGCGGATATCTTACCTGACCGCCGTCAATCTACGGCTGAAGAAGGGTTGATTTGAAAGGGGGATTCGTCGATCTTGTGGGTTTTAGTACCCTTATCATTGGGGTTCATTTCTATATGTAAATAATGTTGCGCGCTTTGTATAAAGGCTTATGTGTGTGATTGGGACGTGTGAATGAACATGACTCAGCTCTAAGCACGCTGGTGCATCAGGGAGTCTTGTTTGAAATACTCAACTAAGATTAATCACACAACACTCTCACGCTTTCAAACACAGTAGAGCTATAATTAGTGATTAACACCTAGTTTGTTCAACCATTCACACCTACTAACCACCTTTTTTCACTATTTTCAACACTGTCATTTCGCACTTTTGCATGTCAACTCCGACTTACTTCTCCTCTTAAAAGGGCTCCGCGACAGCGGGTCCAGAGCCCCTCCCCCCACGCACGTAGGGACCGCTGCTCTGGGGCAAGGTGGAACTTCTGTCCCTCCCGGGGGACATCTGTCTAACCCTTCTCTTGTTGGAGGAGTGCCAGTGGTGTCGATTGATGTATGATTCAGTGTCTATGTAAATAGTTTTCTTAATTGGCTAATTCCTCACTCTCCCATTCTAGATAGTTAGACGGAGAGAGGGATTGGGAAATGTAGGAGGAGCGATAGGATACCTGAGCTATCGAATGGGGTGAGTCCTAGAGGCGCTTTTTATCCCCTACAACAATTGGTCCTTCGAAAACGAGATCGGTGACCACAACGTCCAAAAGTAGCGTTAATATCAAATTTGGTATCGAACATTTAGGAGCGTTGCTTGTCATCATACATTTACTTAATAGCATGCAATACATAAAGATAAAGAGGTGAGTGATCGAATCTCACTTTCCGACTGGCCGGTGTTCGAGTCAATATGGGTCGAATTTTTAAATGAGTACATGGACGTGGTTTGAGTTCATGATGTGGTCGCGTCGAATATATATATATATATATATATATATATATATATATATATATATATATATATATATATATATATATATATATATATATATATATATATATATATATATATCAGTGGCGACTCCAGTAACTTTTTACTACTCGTGCTCTCTCTCTCTCTCTCTCTCTCTCTCTCTCTCTCTCTTCTCTCTATATATATATATATATATATATATATATATATATATATATATATATATATATTTTTTTTATTTCGTTATATATATATATATATATATATATATATATATATTAAATACTTGAGATATTCCTGCTAAAACGTTTTTTATGTAAAACGTTTTCTAAGTTGATTCATGGTTAACGATAATATTTATAATATTTTATAATAATTATAATAACTATAATATTTTTCCTTCCATTATTCTTAAGTATTTTAGTATTTTTTTAATTAATTTATTTGTTTTATTAAATATTATTTGTTATAAAATTATTATTTATAATGTATAGTATTTAAACATATTAATTTTAAACATAGTATTTATAAACAATTTTTGTACTGTAAATTCAGACACGGTCCGATCCCCGCCATCCGATTTGGGCATGAGCTGCCGCCATTTTTAATGGGTTAAAAGCGTTATTTAATAGGGGTTATTCTTATATTTTTCGTTTTAATTTTGCATAATCTTTTATATTTATTATGTAATAATTTCAAAAAAATAAGAAAATTTTATTGTAACATTATGAAATTTGCAAAATAGATAGTTTCTATAATGTTAACTCGTGCTGAGCACGAGTAGCACGAGTGCAGGAGTCGCCTCTGATTATATATATATATATATATATATATATATATATATGAATATAAATATATATATATATATATATATATATATATATATATATATATATATATATATATATATATATATATATTTTATATATATATATATATAGATATATGTGTTGTTGTGTTTTTATATATATATATATATATATATATATATATATATATATATATATATTATATATATATATATAAATATATATATATATATATATATATATATATATATATATATATATATATATATATATATTTTATATATATATATATATATATATATTATATATAAATAATATATATATATATATATATATATATATATATATATATATATATATATATATATATATATATATATATATATATATATATATATATATATATATATATATATATATATATATATATATATATATCAGGGGGAATTCCGTGTATAGGAGCGATGGAGCGACCACTCCTCCTTCATTAATGAAGCATAAATCCAACACTATGTTTTCAATTAATGATAAATAATAATTGAATGTAAATTTTAAAAACTGTTTTGTAATAATGCAGAAACGTACGATGATTTCATCTAATAGGAAGAAATTGAACAAACATACTTGTATCAGTTGCATATAGTTGTTTTGAATTTCTATTTATAAAAGAAGATGTGAGAGCGAGCGAAATCATTTTCGCTCCAGTCTTCCTCCTATAGTCATGTAAAAATCATACGTCTGGCAGTGATACAGAAAGATGTTATAAAATATACTAGTTTGGAGCGATTAGCGTGATCGCCTTGTAAGTTGTCGTACATTGTTATTATGATTAAATTATTATTATTATTATTATTATTATTATTATTATTATTATTATTATTATTATTATTATTATTATTATTATTATTATTATTATTATTATTATTATTATTATTATTATTATTATTATTATTATTATTATTATTATTATTATTATTATTATTATTATTAATATATATATATATATATATATATATATATATATATATATATATATATATATATATATATATATATATATATATATATATATATATATATATATATATATATATATATATATATATATATATATATATATATATATCCCAGAAGTTGGGAAGTTGGAGAGTTTTTTAGAAATATATCACTAATTCCACCTTTTTTTTACAATCTCCTCAGAGATGCTCTGTATAAGATGAAGTTATTGGGAAACGGTTTCCAGAAACTGTTAAAACAAGATGGAATTTTAACATAAGAACTGTAAACATGGTTTTTGAACATAGAGAGCCATTGTTAGAGTGCTTTGAAAAAATTCGAAATGAAAGCAAACAACGAGGAACACGAGATCAAGCTGGAGGTTTGCCAAGACTATTGACTGATCCTACTTTTGTAGTTTGGCTCACTGTTTTTCGACATATAATGCCACAAGTAGATTGTTTCTATAATAAAATTCAATCAAGAAATGCAGACGTAATTCTCATAAAACAAGCTGTGAGTGAACTACAATTAGAATTAGGAAAGATTAGAAACAGTATGACCACCATAACGGAAGAAATTGAGGGAACGTATGATGTTTGTGAGGTGAAGAGAAGAAGATCGTTAAATGCTTCCAATTACTACGAAATTGGAAAAGCTGCTGAGTATGAAGTGTGTGATATAATAATATCTCAGTCTAAGGAGAAGTTTTCGTTTAGTGATCATCTAGTATCCACTCAACTTTTCGAGTGTGAAGACTTTAAATTTTATAGAACCTCATTTCCCACAGTTTCATTTAAAAGGACTGTAACTGTTTATCCATTTTTTAACATCTTGAGACTCAAATCTGAACTTGAAGTTATATATTCTAGAGAAGATTTGTATTTCCGGAAAGGAGCTCTTGATTCTTTTAACTACATTATGGAAAATGAAATGGATCAGACTTTTGAAGAAACGTTAAAGTTGCTAAAAATTTTAATAACTACTCCAATGGCATCTGTTGAAGCTGAAAGATGCTTTTCTAGATTAAAAGAATTAAAACCGTTATTCGGAATACAATGGGGCAAGATAGACTGAATGCCCTCATTGCGCTTGCAACTAAAAGAGATTTGTCCCCAATTCGTCTTTTGGCAATCTTGTGATTGAGTTATTTGCAAGTCAAAAAACGAGAAGAATGGACTTCAGCTACAAATTATAAAAATTTACAATTTAATTATAAAGTAAATAATTTAT
>JABUQX010145115.1:0-5000 GCA_015478945.1 Trachelipus rathkii | reverse complement strand
TATTATTATTATTATTATTATTATTATACCTCCAGTCATTTTACTTCATGAATTATTATCATCTATGTACCTATAATTTATTAAAACATTTTATGTTTTAATTAAACACGTACATTTATATTACTCATTCAATTATAACTAAAATTATTTCAAAGTTTCTTAAAACTTCTATAATAAATCATTATCTTTGAACAAAGAATTTATTATTATTATTATTATTATTATTATTATTATTATTATTATTATTATTATTATTATTATTATTATTATTATTATTAACTGTTAATACTTTTTGTTTATAAATTTTATAACTATCAAGTTTTAAAATAATTTTTACTAAATATATGAAATTTATTAAAAACATATATTTACGTACCTTAAAGTACAAATCAGGTAAATCAGTAAGGCAAGATCCTAGCAGCCCTCTACACTCAAGCTATACCATGGTTTTGTTCTATTGACTTACTGCTTTACATCATCTTTAGCCATGTAATAAGTATAAAAATAGCAAAATAAGTTCTTCTCTGTTAACATAACATGTATTTTATTAAAATCATTCAAGGTTTTTACTTAAAAATAACAATTATTCACTTACATTTATATTATTCATTCAATGTTAACTAAAAATATTTCAAAGTTTTTTAAATAATTCGGATTTGCTTTATTATTATTATTATTATTATTATTATTATTATTATTATTATTATTATTATTATTATTATTATTATTATTATTATTATTATTATTATTATTATTATTATTATTATTATTATTATTATTATTATTTATTATTATTACTATTATTATTAGCATCTATGTACATTGACAATCCAACACGAAAAAACGCAACAACACGCACTCCTTACAGATACGAAACTGACCTCTTTCTGTAAAAATGTGTTGAAGTAACTACTTTAGGCCGCTAAATTTAGGCCTAAATTTAGATGTTTTTGTACCCCGGCTGTTTTAAGCCTAATACCAGGTCAAAAGGTAATTCCAGCATAGACAAGAATCGAGAATCAATGTTATTATTATTTTTATAAATATATTTCAAACTGAAACATGCTGGATCGGTAAGATCCTTTAAGCAGGTAAGAAGGAAATGCTTTCCTTTCTTTTGAGTGGACGGAGTAATCCTTATCTCTATATGACCGCGCATGTGATTGGTCGAGAATTATTTTATCGCTTTTTGGTTTTAAGGTATGTAAAAACATGTTTTTTTCATATCCTGAGCCTTACCTGTGATTGGATGAAAATTAACTTAGTTCTTTAAACTTATATTTGAGCAGGTGTGTTTTATTATCTTTTAGACCCTAACTCATTGCGGGCGCACGCGGCGGTTACGCGGAAATATTGCACTCAGGGCAACACCCCGGTGCGGATTTTGGTGGCGGGGGTCACCAGGACGTGGCCTTCCGAAACGTTTGCGTGTTCACTGCCCAAATGTGTAATTTTTTAGATATATCTGGTCGCTAAAGGAAGCTAGAAAAAGGCTACCTCATACTAGGAAGCATCCCTAGCAACTTATAATATACACCAATCGATTCCTTATCATACCTTATAACCTAGGGTAGACACCAATATTAGGGTTATTCTAGGCTCAGGGGAGCTTGAAAAAAGGGGCACTCAGTTGGCACTATGCGGCACCCCAGCTGGAAAATCTCCCATGTGGCCCCCACTTGACACTCCCTTTGGAACTCATTGGCACTCATTGGTACTCACTTGGCACTCACCTGGCACTCATAGAATACCTAGAACACTCAATAGAAACTCATAGACACTCCTTACCGTGATTGGCAACCATCAAAGTTGAACCGTCAAAGTTGAACCGTCAAAGTTGAACCATCAATAAGGCTGAGCCATCAAAGATGAGCCATCAAAGTTGAGGCATCAAAGTTGAGCCTTCAAAGATGAGCCAAAGTTGAGCTATCAAAGTTGAGCCATCAGTTGAATCAAAGCTCAAAGTTGAGGCACCAAAGCTGAGGCATCAAAGCAGAGGCATTAAGAAGATATTTGAGGTGTGTGTGTGTGAGTGTAAGTGTAAGTGTCTATGGTGAGGTGCGGTTCAGGTGGGTAAGGGCCTATGGTGGGTGTAAGTGTCTATGGGTGGGTGTATGTGTGTATAAGTGTCATAGTGTGTAGGTGTGGGTGTAGGTGTAGGTGTGGGTGTATGTATCTAGGGTGGGTGTATGTATCTATGGCGGGGTTGGTGAGGGTGGGTGTGTGTATATAGGGCGGGTGTATGTGTCTAGGTATGTGTGTATGTGTCCATGTGTGTGTTTGTGTGTGTAGGTGTAGGTGTGAGTGTAAGTGTCTATGGGTGGGTGTATGTGTGTATAAGTAGCTGTGCGTGTGTGTATAAGTAGCCTAGCGGGTGTGCGTGTGTGTATACGTAGCCGTGTGTTTGTGTGTGTAGGTGTAGGTGTGAATGTGGATGGAAATAAAATGAACTCAAGTTAGGACAGGTACATACAGGAGCTCAAGTTAGGACAGGTACCTACATGACCTCAAGTTAGGACAGTTACCTACAGCAGGTACAGCGTCAGGTACCTACATGTGCTCGACTTAATCTCACTTAATCCCTCACAAACCTTTATGAAAGGTCAATTTCGGGCCTTGATACGGTATCAAGGACCGAAATATCAAGGCCAAAACATCAAAAGGGGGGCTAAGCCCTAAAGGGGGTCAAAGGGGGCCAAAACTAAGGGGGGACACGTACGACGGTTGCTACGCAAATCGTGGTTAACGCTTCTTCGAAAAAAAATTGGGTATATATATATATATATATATATATATATATATATATATATATATATATATATTATATATATATATATTATATATATATATATATATATATATATATATATTATATATATATGTATATATATATATATATATATATATATATATATACCAATTTTTGCTGCAATATCCCCTTGTTACTACTCCCATCCATTTCTACCACGAGTTGCCACTGATAGTATTATATATATATATATATATATATATATATATATATATATATATATATAGTATATATATATATATATATATATATATATTATATATATATATATATATATATATATATATATATATATATATATATATATATATATATATATATATATATATAAGCGACGGCGGGTGGCGGGCGGCTGACGGGTCTCAGGACTGAACCAAAACGCGTGGACGAACTCGAAAACCATTAATGTGACGCCGCATGCGCGAAAAAAAATCAATGTTGAAAAAATGACTCACGAACGTAGCTGGGGTGACTGAAAGGTTAACAGTTGCTGTAACTAACGTTGCTAGGGTAACATATTTAAGCCTAATGGTTGCTATGGATTCCGCTGCTAGGGGAATGTATTTAAGCCTAACGGTTGCTACCGCATCCGTTGCTATGGGACAGCTGGGTTGACAGAAAATGCTAAAAAGGTTAAAAGGTAGCTAAAATATATATCAAAAAGGCTAAAAAGTGCCTGAAATATATCAAAATAGGCTAAAAAGTGCCAGAAATATATCAAAAAAGGCTAAAAATGGTTCAGGAAGGTAGCTTAGTACTAGAAAGTCGCTAAAAAGTGCTAAAAATATATATATATATATATATGTATCGGCCGGTTGCCAGATTTAGCGACAAATCTGGCACCTGCCGATGTCACCATGTATAATACTGCTTGGTACGTTAATTAAATCAATACTTTTATTTTATTCCAGAATAATATTAAAGAAAATTTCTTCTGTAGAAAGATATACATTCAGGAGACTTGAAAAAGCATCAAAATCATACATCAAAATAAATGCTGATATTGAATTTTTAGAATAATTATTATTATTATTATTATTATTATTATTATTATTATTATTATTATTATTATTATTATTATTATTATTATTATTATTATTATTATTATTATTATTATTATTATTATTATTATTATTATTATTATTATTATTATTATTATTTTTTGGGCTCAATGGACAAAAACGTCCCCCTAGTAGCCCTTTTCTCATCTATATAATTGAGCTATTAATATTATTATGTAAGCATAACTATGTATTCCATAGAGAGAATAAAGTATTTTTGATTTGATTTGATTATTATTATATTTTGTTAGAATTTCATCAAACTTTTTAGAGAGATACTCTCCCGTGTGTCTCTCATGCAAAGGTTCTGCAGATAATACTAAGTTTATTTTTCCAAATTTATCATTAATACCATTGCAAGTGAGAGATAAGAGAGACACCTCGGATGATGTATCGGACCAGGTATCGGTAGTAAATGTTAATTTATTTCCTTTCAGTTGGGCAACAATATTTTGAAGTTGGGCAACAATATTTTGAACTTCTTTCGTGACTGAGGGGTGAATCTTGTTATATACTATGTTCTCATAATAATGGCGCTGTTTAATTTTATATTGTGGGTTGGCTAGAGTTACGAATCGAATAAAGCCAATGCCTTCAACACAGCTAAAGGGAAGATCCTGCATAATAATCATCTCTGCTGCTCGATAATCGAGTAATTTTTATTTTGAATTATCGTTGCTCTAAGGCTTAATTTTTTTTATAACATTCTTCTAGAGTTTGAGATTTACGTTTTGCCTCAATTTTATTTTTTGCAGAGGTGTCTCTTTTTCTTTTTTTTCTCTTCTCTCTTCTCAGATAATTCTTTTCCACTTCTGCCTCTCTATATTCTTCATGTAATAATCGTAGATGATTTTTTAAATTAGTGGTGCTTCTTCCTTTGCGAATTGCGAGAATAGGTTTTATTGCACAATTTGCATTTAGCAAATTCATTTGATTCTTTCAAGAAAAACTCCCACCACACGCTCTTTTCTCTATCCGTAACACTCATTTTTTTTCTCCTGTGTGAAAAGCTAAAAAATGCAGTCATGATTTATTTAGTGAAATATTTTTCTAAAACGCGAAAGTGTTTCATCAGATAAATGCGAAAACGGTTAAAACAACTAAATTGATTCCTCGAACGAAGTACAATG
>JABUQX010145114.1:17500-22958 GCA_015478945.1 Trachelipus rathkii | reverse complement strand
TTTATTTTGACGCGCATTCTTCAATTCCTTTTTTATAATTAATGTTGTTGGATCAGCGTGGTATAAATTGCCCATCGCGGGTTTATTTTCCAGCGAAATTGCTGAGGCTGTATTACTGCTTTCTCTATTCAGGTAAGAGGAGATGAGATCCAGGGTTTGAGGTGGTGTCCAATCTTTCATGTCATCGCGGATTATATTGTCCATCGAGGGTTCATTTTGATGGAAAACACTTACTCCTCTCTTCTTCAATTGTTTTTTTTTATTTTCACACTGCTTTTCGTTTCTTTTCTATTGTCTTATTTTTTCCACACTTAATTTTCCTTTCACACTGATACGTATTTTTCAAGATTTTTCGATTTTCATAAATAGTCCATTTTCTATTTTAAATTTTCAAATATTTTGATTTTTCATTTTTTCAGAACAAATTTCTTAATACCTTTATGTGGTTCACTTTCTCTTTTTTTTCAAAATTTCTTTCAAACTGAGCATGTGTGTGGTTATTTTTATTACACTTTCACTGAGCTCAGTCTTCTGCAGATTTGGAGGATGAACCCCCAACAAACAAAAACTAAGAAAAAACAAACCCCAACCATTATACATAATGAAAAAATAAACAGAATAAATAAAAATAAAATAACTTAAATCAGATACATGAATTAAACTAAATTTAGTAAATTAATTCAAAATAATACCAAAAGTAATAACGAAATGAAACAATATAAATTATAAATATTGTCACCTGAGTGTTTCCAGCTTTTGTTTGTTTCAATTTAAATTTCACTCCCAGAAAATGGCGAACCGTCTAAGCAAACCCGAAACAATCTCACAGCACTATAAATAAATAAAATAAAATAAAAATAAAATAAAAACATAAGTAAATATAATAATAATAATAATAATAATAATAATAATAATAATAATAATAATAATAATAGATACTCACACCTTACACCTTGAAATCTTCACTTCGTCAACCAAAAACAACGTCCACAATAACACCTTCAAAGCTTCAAACGAAACGAAACGAATCAAACTAAAAAACAATAAAAGATACCAAGTTTATACAACCAATCCATCTATCATCTAATAAAAATCATTCATCAATAACCAACATTTATACTTACCCCAACAGAATGAATGTCAGCCACTGAACAAAGAATGCTCTGATCAAAAGATTCTTCACGGAATTCAAACTAAATACACAGGAAGCAAAAAAGTATGGACCTTATAAAAGTCGAAGCATTAAAATCATAATAATAAGAGAATAACAAATAATAAAACAATGTAATAATAATATCAATCTGAATAAAAATCAGATATATTTACCTTCAATTTATATCAGAAACAGTCAGTGAAACGTCATAAAAGAATGTTTGAAAATATATAATGTCTATATTGTCTCTTTATTTCACTAGAAAATAACAATATCCTATAATAATAATAATATAATAAATAATATATTAATAAAGAAAATAAATTTAAAGTTGCCAAAACAAGATAGAAATAATGAGAAATAATAACCTTGTAATCCATGCGCGTTAGGATTGCCTGAAGCAAACCCTAAAAAGAAAAACAGTAATTATGAGACATACATAAAAAAATCCTATCCTACACTACCAGAGAGTAACTGAGAAGAAGGAAAAAAGTCTCGCAGTAAACAGAATTCCCAGTTTCTTTGAGGCCGCCCTAGCAACCATTTTGGGGATGTGAGGTTTCCAAGACATTTTTTTGTTAATGTTAAGGCCAAGGATGTTTATATTGTCAACAGGAGAGACGAGAGAACCGTCGAAAGAGATAGGAAAGTTGGAAGGCGTTTTAGAGAGGGAGATTTGTAGAAGTTGAGTTTTTAAAGAATTAAATTTCCGCAATTCCTGGAAATTCATCCAGATTCAGAGAATAGAAATCGTAAGATTAAGACGAGAGGCAATTCTAGAAGTAAAAGAAGGAGTAGAATTGAAATGAGTTGAAGAATGAAGGGTCGAGTCACATACGAGTGGATAGAGTTAGATGTGCAGGTGAGAAGATCATTAATGAAAAGTAAGAATAAAGTAGGAGATAAGACAGAACCCTGAGGAACAACACAATTGACAGAAAAAGAAGAAGAAGTCGCCCCGTCAACAACAGTCGATATTGAGCGATTTGAGAGAAAACTAGACATAAGTGCTGTAAAGAGAGAAGGAGGAAAACTCAAAGTGAAGTGGAGCTTGAGAGCAGGACGCGTGCCATAACCTGGTCAAATGCTTGATATGTCATGGCACCACGCAAGTTCCCATACCCAAGGGCGAACCATAAATCAGTAAGATAGGAAAGTATATCGCCAGCAGACCTCGAGCGCCGAAAGCCGTACTGGCGATCGAAAAGAAGTGAATGAGATTCCAGATGGTCTAAGAAATGAGTGTTGAGAAGGTCAAAGATCTTAGATAGAATACAAGTGAGAGCTATAGGGCGATATTAGTTAGAAGGATCAGAAAACGGCTTCCTCTTTTTCTTCGGAATAGGTTGGACATGTGCGTGCTTCCAACACTGAGGGAAAGTGTTAGTATTGAGACATAGAGAATATAGTTGAACGAGGGGAGGGGCCAGCACGGAAGCACACTCCCTCAAAACACGGGGAGGAATGCCATCCGGGCCACCCGCCTTACTGATGTTTATAATTTTAGGAGTTCATGCACCCGATCAAATGTAATCACAGCCAAAAAAAGCATAGGACACCTGAGAGGAGTAGGAGGAGGAGGAGGGTGAGGAATGCCAGAATCGGTCCAGGGCTGAGTTAGAGGAAAATAGAAGGCCGAAGAGATTTGGCCTTTTTAGATGGAGAATTAGCAACAGAACCATCAGAACGAATAAGAGGAGGAAAGGCAGATTTACAGAAGTTGTTAGAGATGTTTTTTGGCAAGAGGCCAGAAAGATTTGTCAGTAGGAGAACTAAGGAGGTTAGCGCATTTTCGTTTGATGAAAGCCCGCTTGCTCGTCGAAGAGTATCCCCTGCAACAGATTTCTAGCTGAATGAAATTAGCAAGAGTGATATATATATATATATATATATAATAGTTAGCAGTATATATATATATATATATATATATATATATATATATATATATATATATATATATATATATATATATATATATATATATACCTGCAGCCCCTCCACGCCAAGTTTACACGAGGGGCCACTGTACATGATGATGATGATGATGATGATAATATATATATATATATATATATATATATATATATATATATATATATATATATATATATATATATATATATATATATATATATATATATATATATATATATATATATATATATATATATATATATATATATATTTTTTTTTTTTTCTCCCAGGAAGGATTCTTCATCCTGTCAGCTGCGCAAGCATCTTTCTCCAGACGTCCCTCTCCTGCACTGTTCCTCTTCTCTTCAGCGCTCTCATATTTGGTAGCTGACATCTTTCCAGAGAGTCCTCCACTGATTCCGCCCATCTCTTCTTCGGTCTTCCCCTTGGTCTCTGCCATCTGGTGTCCATTCCCATCTTCTTTTCGGCATTCTCTCCTGCTCCATCCTCTCCAGATGTCCCTACCATCTCAATCTCCCCACATCCATCTTCAGTGTCATCTTCTTCACCCCTATATCTTCTCTAATAACTTCATTCCTTATTCTGTCTCTCCTACTCTTTCCAATCATAGTTCTTAATATCCTCATCTCCGCCGCTTGTATTCTACTCTCTCTTCTCGTTGTTGTCCATGTTTCCGCTCAGTACAGCAGTGTCGGAGTCAGTATGCTGTTAAAATTCACTTTTAACCTCTATTCCGATGTTTCTGTCTTCTTCATCATGGGTATACTGCTTCTTCTAACTAATCCATACTTCCGTATTCTTTCTAATTCTTTCCTACTTCTCCCTTTGTTAAAATAATCCTCCGAGATAATTGCAGGTGTTTACCGCCTTCACCTCCTCTCTCACCATCATTCTCATCCCCTCATTTCCTCCGCTCATTTGACATCTCCCAGCTCCGGCAGCCCATTCATCCCTGCTTCCTCCAACCTCCGCAAACAACTCCACCACCTCTCGAATTGCCTTCTCTCTCTCGCTCCAACATGCCAGACCGTCCGCATATGCCATTATGTTCCCTTCAAATTCTCCCAGTCTCTCTTTCACTTTCCTTATCACCACGTCTAAATATAATATAAACAGCAGTGGTGATAAAAAACTTCTTCACTCCTGTTTTCACCTCAAACCATCTATCATTCTCGCACTCTAGTATATATATATATATATATATATATATATATATATATATAAAGTATATATATATATATATATATATATATATATATATATATATATATATATTTATATATATATGTATATATATATAGATAGGTGTATAAATAAATGTCCATATATATATATATATATATATATATATATATATATATATATATATATATATATATATATATATATATATATATATATATATATATGTATATATATATATAAATATATATATATAGTCACCACGACTTACGCTGAGCCCTTTTCAAAGAGGGGGCAGAAAATAAAACACGGAAAACCCCACCCAATCCACAGCCTAAGGAAAATCTCTCAGGTGAGTGCAGACGTGGGCTTTAAAGAGAGGAAGATTAAATATAGTTGGAAAAATAGAAGAAGGCAAGGAGTTCCACAGAACAGAAGTAGCTGGAAAGAAAGAGGTATAGAGTCATATATATATATATATATATATCTATAAGCTATAGATAATTTAATTATTTATATATATATATATATATATATATATATATATATATATATATATATATATATATATATATAGTTATTATATATATATATATATATATATATATATATATATAGTATATACATATAAGAGCATATTATTTGATTACCATATTCATGAGAAGATTATTCAATAAAGAGCTTGCCTCGTCTTCAATAGAGCTTTATGGAATTTGTAAACTCGAGAAGATCTCTGAGGCTCTATCTTTACATAGTTACACTTGAGAGTGTGCCTCAACTAGTCTCAAAACAATCACCCATTAGCCACAGCACTTTGAAAAGAAACCAATCAATGCTGCAAAACCGAAAGAGGTCATGTCCAATGACGAAAGTTTTCATTTGTGATTTTTAATGCGTTCGTTAGTTTAAAATTATTCATGCCTGAATTATGGTGTTTGAATTTAGATTAAGAATTTTAATCTCCAACACAACTATGTAAAATAAATTTACTCAAAAGTGCTTTCAGTTTAAATTCGCAAAAATGCCC
Source organism: Trachelipus rathkii (assembly GCA_015478945.1). Classification (NCBI taxonomy): domain Eukaryota; kingdom Metazoa; phylum Arthropoda; class Malacostraca; order Isopoda; family Trachelipodidae; genus Trachelipus; species Trachelipus rathkii. The sequence goes on along the minus strand of JABUQX010145114.1, from coordinate 17,661 downwards.
AAACAGAGACGAGCACAACGGATAGAAAACACCTTCATGGGTGTAACAAATCAAATGATAAAAAACCTGAAGGTATATAGTAGTAACCTAAACAATATATATATATATATATATATATATATATATATATATATATATATATATATATATATATATTACAT
>JABUQX010145114.1:0-2500 GCA_015478945.1 Trachelipus rathkii | reverse complement strand
TGGACTACAGCTTTTGTAATCGCTGTTCCCAAACCTGGGAAAGATCAGAAGTTGACGGACAACCAAAGACCAATTTCGCTGACCCGTCATACTTGCAAATTAATGGAGAAAATTTTTCCAGACCGCCTTCTCCCTGTTCTGGAGAGTCGCCAGGCTTTTTCAAACTTTCAGTTTGGTTTCCTCAAAAATCGTTCGACCGAGGATCCTTTGTTAAAACTGGATCATAACATCCGGGAAACCTTCTCAACTTTTGGGATGATTTTTGGGGTCTTTTTTGACCTTGGATAAAGCTTGTGACACAACTTGGAGAACTGGTGTTTTTCTTAAACTCCACTCGGTCGGTTTCCGAAGAGAGCTCCTTCTCTTTATTAAATGCCTTCTGTCAGACAGATCCATCCAGGTTCGGTGCTCTTCTATTCTATCACGCCACTTTACTCTGGATGATGGCGTTAATTCCGCAGGACAGTGTTCTAAGTGTATTATTATTTGCTCTCGGATTCAATGACATCGTTACTTCTATCCCAGCGACGGTCAATTTTTCTCCCTATGTTGATGACCTGGCACAATATATTGACGGTGCCAGGCTGCCATTTCTTGAAAGGAAACTTCAGCTAGCTATTGAGAATATTTCACAATATTACCATGGCTACCATTTCACACCACCAAAAGCTCAGCGGTACTATTTAAGGAGTCGAGGAACCTGCCACCTTCCCCCCCGAACCTAACCTTATAAGGTTCGCCCATTCCTGTAACTTCACAAGTCAAATTTCTAGTACTCATTCTAGATGACCACTTAACATACGCACCGCACATTAAACTCCTGAAAACGACTTGTCATTGCGTGCTTGACCTATTACGTCATCTCGCCTCAAAATCTTGAGGTGCTGATCGCAAGTCCCTTTTACGTCTCCACACCGCCCAAATTCGATCGAAGCGCGACTATGGCTGCGTAGTATATGGTCAGGTCTCCCCAACTCTACAATACCTGTTAGATCCCATCCAAAACGAGGTGATCCGTATCTCCACTGGACCCTTCCGATCGTCCCCGATGTGATGCCACTCTCTCTTCGAAGGGAATATATCATGCGCACAAGTTATCTTCGCTTTCAAACCCCAATAAATCTGTCCTAACCGGTTCTGCGAGAGGTACCTCAGAATCATCCTTACTGGCCATTTGCAAACAGTTTATAACATCCTTAACCTCCTCAACATCTCTTAGCAAAAGATGTTGCCGTTCTCTTATGATGAAGGGTATACACCTTGGCTATTCCCTGCTCCCACCATTTGCCTAGTCCTGACCTCTTTCTTCCAAATTAGCCATCCCGCTGCTGTGTTAAAGGCATCATTCTTGTCTTATTCTTTAGTTCACGGTGGATTTACTCCAGTGTTTACTGATGGCTCTAAAACAAGGGACAGTGTGGGTGCGTCTACTGTTTTTCCTAACCACAACCTCTCCAATACCATCTCCACTCATTCTTCAACTTTAAAGGCAAAATTAATGGCTATAATGATTGCTCTCTCTCTCTCTCTCTCTCTCTCTCTCTCTCTCTCTCTCTCTCTCTCTCTCTCTCTCTCTCTCTCTCTCTCTCTCTCTCTCATCTCTCTTTCTCTTTCTCTCTCTCTCTCTCTCTCTCTCTCTCTCTCTCTCTCTCTCTCTCTCTCTCTCTCTCTCTCTCTCTCTCTCTCTCTCTCTCTCTCTCTCTCGAATTCTATTCCATAACCAAGACCACTCTTATGCCATTTATTCAGATTCGCTCAACGACCTTCAGGCGCTTAAAGACCCCTATTCAAAAAAAAACTCAATGGTATCCTTGTACAACAATTTCTTAGGCTGCTTCACTCTCGTAAGAAAATATCATACAATGTTGGACCTCCTCTCAAGTAGTTGTAACTGGCAACGAAATCGCTGACAGATAGGCGAAAATGGCCACCTATTCTTTTCGAAACTGTTCTTGGTACATCCCGAATGCCATTCAACAAGGTTGCCTCCCATCAACTGATTATTATCCTGCTCTTCGACAAGACTTCCGATCTTATTGGCAAGAGTGCTGGACGAGTGATCAGCGATTGGCGAAACTTAGAAATATAAAACCAAATATTGGTGAGTGATCTTCCTGCCACCTTCGTATTGGCCACACCAATATCACTCACCGCCACTATACATGTCACAGTACCCTTTTCCCATCTGCAAATTTTACCGTCGCCATACCCAGCAATCTGTTCACCATATTTGCATTGATTGTCCCCAACTGGGCCCCATTCGCCGTCGTCATTTTTCTACTGTATGGTCCATAACACCTTCTAAAGGTTATCCCATATCTTATTTGAATCCTTCCACTTTAATAGTAACTCTATATTCTCCTGTCACCAAGAACTGAATATTCTTCAAAACATATGATTTTGTTATGTGATATTAGGGCTATTTATAATGTAAGGACATCTTTTTATTCACGATAAATGCGAAAACGGTTAAACACCAAACGATAACCCACCAAACGCG
>JABUQX010145113.1:22500-27500 GCA_015478945.1 Trachelipus rathkii | reverse complement strand
ATTTATATATATATATATATATATATATATATATATATATATATATATATATATATATATATATATATATATATATATATATATATATATATATATATATATATATATATATATATATATATATATATATATATATATTTATATACTATATTTTCTCTAATATATATATATATAAACGGATATTTTAGCTTGACCGGGGTGGTCAATTGGCTATCAAATAGGGTTGGCCGACGCACCAGGTGCGGTGCGGTGCGGTGTGTGGTGCGGTCGTTGTGGTGCGGTGCGGCACACAAATCCAGTGACCCGGTGTGGTTCGTGGTGCGGTGCGACAAAAATAACTTTTGGTGCGGTGCGTGATGCGCTCACCCTGGTGCGGTGCGGTGCGGTGCGGTTAGGCAAAATTCCGGTGCTCGGCCAACCCTACTATCAACATTCAAATAAAAGTGGAGCAAAATGTAACGGACGAAAAAATAATGGAAGTTATTCAGTGGGATTCATGAAAGAAAAAGTAACGAGTCCGTTACTCCGTTACTCAAAAAACTAATTCCGTTAGTAACGGATCGGTGCCCACCTTATATATACAGTATATATATATATATATATATATATATATATATATATATATATATATATATATATATATATATATATATATATATATATATATATATGCTATATATATATATATATATATATATATAAATGTTACTTAACGCCCACACGGAACGGGAGCTCGGATCAAAATTTTTTTTTCACAGGTAGCATCTATGATACATAAATAGATGTTCTAGGGTCGAAATGAATTTTTTTTTTTTTATTTTTTTAATTTTTACCTGTTCTACGGGCGAAATTATTTATATTCTTTGAAAAGGCATTACGGCTATGTAGGGGGCTCGAGCCGACGAGGGACAGAGGGGGGGACGTTTTCCCATACCCGTAGGGGAGGGGCGGAGGAACCCCGCGACACCCAAATACCAAAAGAGCGGGGTTCAGGACCTCCAGGAGGGGAAATAGTCCTACCCCGTAGTTCCCGGAAGGCCGAGAGACCCCGACTCTGCCATCGGTGCTGATACCCTTGGGGTATTCTTTAATTACATTTTCCTTACTAAAATTTTACCAGGATTCCAAAAATGTATTCCTTTTCGCTGTAGCTATTGTAGTTTTTGAGATGATTTTTTTTTTCATTTCGACCCTAAAACGTCTATTTATGTATCATAGAGGCTACCTGTATTTGATCAGGCTCCCGTGTCTCCGTTAAAAAACTTTTACCTATATATATATATATATATATATATATATATATATATATATATATATATATATATATATATATATATATATATATATATATATATATATATATATATATATATATATATATATATATATATACGTTTTCTCAGTATGGGTTCGAGTTCTAGTTCGGCCACGTGAACGGACACAAAAGATTGTCGTTAGTAGGAGATTTTCTGCAATATTTACGTATTGCAGTTTACGGCATAGTGTATTACACTAACCTCAATACACACACATCACAACCATAGCCAACACATACAACAGAACAGTCTATTCACAAACAAATCACTCTTCTCATGCTTCTCGCATTGGAAAAGCCGCGTACTAGAATGCGAACCCACGCCTTACGGTGGCAAGCATTCCGACTACGTCGCGCTGAAGCAGGGCTTGCTATCGGGCCTAAATATTCCTGCACCTTCCACTTGGTCAGAAACCATACAAATACTTTCCCTGACCAATTTCAGGATTAAGAGACTATGTGGTAATAATATATATATAAATATATATATATATATATATATATATATATATATATATATATATATATATATATATATATATATAGATAAATAAATATACTAAATATACTCTTCTTAATTTTGTATATATATATATATATACCATATATATATATATATATATATATATATATATATGGGAGATAAAGAAATATAACCTTGCTCTTCGAAATTTTGCATAAATCTCTTTAATTCCTCTAAAAGAACAAGAGAGTTTTAAAATTCCTTACAAATGCATTGACGAAAATGTCTTTTGAACAAATGTTAAAAAAAACTTTAGTATCTTTTAAAATGGCAAATGTCTTTTAAAAACACCACAACACTTTTCATTTCACAAAATTTTGATAGAGTAAATGAGGCCACCCACGATTAAGGGAAGCCCGGAGTGAAGACCATTATTGTTTCTGGACCAGTTTCTTACCTCCGACCTGCAATTTTATACTTTTTCCGTTTCATGTTCCAGCTGATAACATAGTTAAAAATAATTTTGCTATGATTTTTATTGATTATAAATGTTTAATCACCTCGGAACAGATTAGATTCAGCACTTTTTTGACATTTTTGCTGCAAACTTAACCTAACATGCCAAAATAAGAATGTTACTAAATCTAGCAGGAAAGAGTAAAAAAAAATTCTGAAAATAATTTTTATAATTTTTATTCTATTTAATTTTAATACAATTGAAATAAATCAAAGCATAAAAATATCTATTCTAGCACACTCACTTTAACTAACATAACAGAGGCGACATGAGACAAAATAGAACTGCAATTTTTTCGCAACGGGAGTGGAGTCATGGGGACGATTTTGAAGGTTTCGAGAACTTTTATGATTTTCTAGCTTTTTCCATCTTTCTTTATTTTTCTTTTTTATTTTATTTTTACACGGAGAGGGTAGCTGAATGTATTTTCGTAGTAAAAAAAAAAATTGTTCCCTTAATATGTTGTTTTAAGAAGAACTCTTAAATTGTATTATATTAGTAGAACCGCCAAAGTTTTTTTATTTCCCCCCTCTTACTATACTGCTATATATAACGAATTTAAATATCGGTCGGAGCAAATATCAAGAAAAATGAAGAATGTGCATTTAAAGTAAAAACAACAGACAAATAAGTATTTTTCCAGGAAGCGGTCTCATTTTCCGGCAATTAAAACATTTAGACAATTTGAAGTAATTTCAAGGCATGTAATTCGGAAGGAAAACTTCGAAAACATAAAAAGAAATTTTGGAGTTACGTAATTTTGGGAGTAATTTTAAAAGCAGACGATTTATATGTACATTAGCTCGTACTTTCACTTGTTGTGGTTCTTCAGTTAATATATATATATATATATATATATATATATATATATATATATATATATATATATATATATATATATATATATATATATATATATATATATATATATAACATATATATATATATATATATATATATATATATATATATATATATATATATATATATATATATATATATATATATATATATATTAGTGATGGGACGATTAATCGTCATCGTCATCGTCATCGGCAAAAATCGGCATATTTTTTTTCAATCGTCATCGTCATCGGCAAATTTCGCCGATTATTTTGCCGATTAATTGAACAAATATTAAGAATTTTGAATAATAATAATAATAATAATAATAATAATAATAATAATAATAATAATAATAATAATAATAATAATAATAATAATAATAATAATAATTATATATATATATATATATATATATATATATATATATATATATATATATATATATATATATATATATATATATATATATATATATATATATATATATATATATATATATATATATATATATATATATACCCATTTTGCTTATGGTATGTATGACATTCCAGTGCCTAATGGTTCGCCTTTCTGTTATGCGTTCATATCCACACTCATCCTCCAGACAACATCATATACACATACTTATATCCACACCCCTCTTCTAGACAACATCTTACAGACATCCCTATCCCTTATATCCATACGTGTAGGGAGAAAAAATTGCCCACATCGTATGTCTTGCGTGTATTAGAAAGCGACTAAAGGACGGTGGCAGTTAGGTTGGCTGCCTACTAACACTTATCTTTTGCTAGGAATGCTAATGCATGCCTCGGAGAAGGTCGTGATCGCAGTAAGCACCCTTCTATCCTAAAATGTATGAATCGTATCTGTATATGAAATGTCAGAGGAATAAATGTTGAGAAGATGAGGAGAGAGGTGATGGATGTATTTAGAAAGGGCAAATTTGATTTGCTCGCTGTGACTGAAACAAAGATGAAAGGAAACGGTGAAAATGAGTGGTGTGGTGTGAAATGTGTTTGTGTTGCTGTGGAAAGGAATGAGAGGGGGATAGAAGGATTTGCAATTCTGATGAGTGAATTGTGGTAGAGAGCTATGGTATATTTTGTGTGTGAGTACTAGAAGTCTAAAGGTTAAATTTAAGTTTGAAAAGGTCAAAATTTGTGTGGTTGCGACATATGATCCATCTGAGGGTAATGTTGAAGAGAGTACGATTTTCTGGGATAATCTGAATGATGTTTTGGATGGGAGGAATAGGAGATTCAGTTCATTTGCCACATATCTGCCCATTCAAGGATTTTTTTTACAGTTGTCACCACCACTCACGGGCAGAGCCCTATTCAAGGAGGGGTGTAGTACTCTCAAAAGTTCACCCTCTAGCGCAAATTACGCATATGAGCACAGACGCAGGCTTTAAAGTGAGGAGATTAAATTCAGTAGGAAATACAGAAGATGGAAGAGAATTCCACAGAACAGAGGTGGTGGGAAAGAAGGAAGCACCACAGCAAACTAGCCTGGAGTTACCAATGTCAACACAATACTCGTGCGCAGATACAGCACCTTGTGCTACGAAGGGGTCGTAAAGGTGGTGGTACGCGAGTGATAAGTTCCCTCGAGCACTTGCCGCTGCAGAGATAAAGCACCAACATCGCGCCTCAAAGATAGAGGGTCAAGTGAACTGGAAAGTACAGAACAGTTTATAAGCCTTTTTGGCCTTTGACTCGACCCTGTCCAAAAGCAGGGTGAAACCAGAGCCCCCCCCCCCCAGATATGAGAGCAGTACTACATACATGGGCGGATGAGACCCTTGTATAGCTGCAGCAACTGAGAAAAGGAGGAAAGTCTCACAGTCTAAACAG
>JABUQX010145113.1:7500-15000 GCA_015478945.1 Trachelipus rathkii | reverse complement strand
TCGGATTCGGATCCGGATTCGGATCAGGAGTTGGCACATGTGCTGGCTCCGGTGCGGTGCCGAGTTAGTAAATATTTGTATAATAATACAATTTTGGTGTCTTTATATATGTTATCGAACCCGTAGATCTCGAATATGATGGTTATAAGTTCGTAAAGGGTGTCTGGGGACCCCCCGAAAAAATGGACGAAATGCATAAGAGAAGTGGAGAAAGGAGTCAGAGTAGGAGTCAGAGAAGGAATGAGTCGGAGAAGGAGTCTTAGTCAGAGAAGTCGGAGTTGACAGCGGCACCGTTGCTGGAGCCAGTGCGGTGCTGAGTAAATAAATATTCGTTTAGTCCCATAATGGTATCAAAATATATGTTTATAAGGTCGTAGAACTCGAATATGATGATTGTAAGTTCGTAAAGGATGTCCGGGGGAATCCCCCCGGAGGGGGGATCCCCAGAAGAAATGCACGGAACGCAAAACAGAAGAAGATGGAGGATGGAAGAAGGGAGAAGGAGAAAGGATGGAGGAAGGAGACAGTTGACACCGGCACCGGTGATGGAGCCGGTGCGGTGCTGAGTTAGTAAACATTCGTTTAGCCTCAGACTGACATTTTCTATAAGCCATTTCAAAATCTCTTTCTTTTTATAAACGTCAACTAAAATATATTGTTTGCTATTTTATATTATAAGTTTCATTTTACATTTATTCTTTGTGTTTAATTTTTGTTTTCAATTTAAATTTTTTTAATTTATTTTCAAATTTTTATTATTTTTTATTTATTTTTTAATTTATTTTGTTTTATTTGCTTAAAACATTTTGTTTTTATAATTTTTATGCTTTTCATGTTTATAACTTAAAAAATTTGCGTTTTTACACACTCTAAAGCAGTAAATCAGTAAATCAGTAAATCAACCCCCCCCAGTACCCTCCTGTCCATCCGTGATCTATTGATTCAAGTCAAATTTTTGTATAACATAACACAAAACTTTTATTCTTTTTATGTTTATAACGTAAAAAACTTGTACTTTTACATACCCTAAAGCAGTAAATCAGTAAATCAAACCACCCACCCCACCCCACCCTCCCCACCCCATCTATGATCTATTGATCTATTGATCTATTGATATATTGATCTATTGATCTATTGATATATTGATCTATTGATTCGTCATATTTTGTATAACATAACATAAAACTTTTATTAATTTTTGTTTTATATGTTTAAATCATTTTTGTTTTTACTAAATTTTTTATTCTTTTCATGTTTATAAGTTAAAAATCTTGTACTTTTACATACCTTAAAGCAGTAAATCAGTAAATATGTAAGTCATACCATCCCGCAACACCCTCCTCTCCTTCTGTCAGCCTTCCCATGATCTATTGATCTACTGTTTCATATCACATTTCGAGTATCATTTCGGATAAACATAACATAAAATCAAGTTCTTTATACACTGACCAACGAATATATGCTAACGTAACAAAGTTTTCACATTAATAAAGCTAACATAGCATCACCTGAACTAAGAATATAATGTAAAACAACAAACCTAACACACCTTAAGCACAAATAAACTGCTAACATCAACAAAGTTCTATGCTTAACAACAGTAAAGTACCTAACATAGCATACAAAAACGTAACCTATTCACACTTTGTCAAGCATATCTCTAACATATCAATGTTAATTTTACATTAACATAGTAATATTTAACAAAAATTTATCATAACCTTACCTAACTATCATACTGCCCAACGAATAAGCTTTTTTACATTAACATAGTAATATTTAACAAAAATTTACCATAACCTTACCTAACTATCATAATACCTAACGGATAAATACAAACATAGTAAAGTTTTAAAGTTTAAACCTCTGTAAAGCTAAACTATGAACATAACATACTTAACACACAACAACCAGACAAATAAACAGCTATCATTAACAACTTAACCAATAAAGCGACCATAGGAGGGAAGTAAAACAAGTTTTCATTTTTATAACATATAATTTTCATTGAAAAGAGCGTTATATAAATACATAAAAACATAAGTTTATTTTAAATATATTAATTCATCTAATTAGTATCTAATCATATGAAAGCAATACGTAGTTTAGCTAGTACTAGGTTATGTTTTTTTTATTTTTATTTTTTTCCTCGACTTCTTTTTAACTTAGTTTTTTGGCGTTTACGTATTTGAATATCCGTTATTATAATTTATACAGTTTTTAGCTTCCACTTTTTTAGTTGATCAATGGTATTTTTTTTTCTTTTTTTGTATGCAATTTCTTGTGTGTGTGAGTGTGCGAGTGTTTTTAAACTTTCTGGATTATTCATATTTTAGATATTTACTGTAAATATAGGTTTTAGCGTATTTTTAAAATTCCAGGTTTTAAATTTAGGTTTTAACTTACGAATAACTTTATCCTCGTTTCTCTTTTGGGTTTTGTCTGTTTGTTTCTGTCTGTTGCTCTTTTTTGTTGTTGTGACTGTGTGTGCGTGTATGATGGCGGATTTGCGCAGGCGCGGGCTTTCATTTGACTTTACCAACATCCGTGGCTTGCACTCTAACTTTGCATCCGTGGAATACCACCTCTCTAACTCTAACCCTAATCTTTTGCTCTTGTAAGTGATCTCCTGGATATGAATTCATCCTCTAACTCGTTTAATATATCCAACTATAACTTATTTCATAATTTCCGTCTGAAGGGTGGAGTATGTGCCTATGTAAACATAAACACTCCTGTAACACGTCTCGAGAATCTCGAATCTCTTAACTTCGATGTTCTGTGGCTTAAAATCTTTCTTCCTTCTACTACAATAATCTTGTGCTTCTGCTACTGTTCTCCTAACAGAACAGACTTTCACGCCTTTTTTGAATACCTACACTACTTCTCACGAGACTGTTATATCTTCTCATCCAAATACTGAGGTCCTCTATTTAGGGGATTTCAATGTACACAACACTGAATGGTTGGGGTCCTCTCATACCGATTTAGGTGGGGAGGAGGCCGAATCATTCAGCATTCTCAACGATCTGGAGCAACTAATTAAAGAACCCACACACATTCCGGATCTTCCAACCAATTCTTGAACACACTTGACCTATGTTTCACCACTAGTCCTTCTCTCTTAAAATACACCACCTTCGCTCTATCTAATCGATACAATATATATCTCTTAATTTAATACTTTCTCAACAGCTCCATCCTGCCCCTACTCGTTTTTCTGGCACTTTGATCGGGCCGATTGGGGGGCATTGTGTTGCTTCTTAACTATAATTGGAATGACTGCTTTGTCTCTGGTGGTGACGCTTCGACTTCTGCCGATAAAGTGGGAGCTGTAATCGTTGATGGGATGACAAGTTCATTCGTTCTTCGACTAAATCTTTCTCACTCATAATCCATGGTTCGATCATTGCTTGTTCTCTGGCCATTCAGGCTAGAGAGAGTGCGTATCGGGAGTGGAAAAAATTTCTCGTTCTCTATCCTCTTGCTAATTTCATTCTGCTAGAAATCGTTGCGGGTTACTCTTCGACGAGCAAAGCGGGCTTTCATTAAACGAAAGTGCGCTAACCTCCTTTGTTCTCCTACTGACAAATCTTTCTGGCCTCTAGCCAAAAACATCTCTAACAACTTCTGTAAATCTGCTCTTTCCTCCTCTTATTCGCTCTGATGGTTCTGTTGCTAATTCTCCAACTGAAAAAGGCCAATCTCTTCGGCCTCCTATTTTCCTCTAACTCAACCCTGGACGATTCTGGCATTCCTCTCCTCCTCCTTCTCCTCTCAGGTGTCCTATGCCTTTGCCTGTGATTACATTCGATCGGGTGCATGGGCTCCTGAAATCTACGAACGTTAGGAAGGCGGGTGGCCCGGATGGCATTCCTCCCCGAGTTTTGAGGGAGTGTGCTTTCGTGCTATCCCCGCCCCTCGTTCAACTATATTCTCTATGTCTCAATACTAACACTTTCCCTCAGTGTTGGAAGCACGCACATGTCCAACCTATTCCGAAAAAAGGAAGCCGCTCTGATCCTTCTAACTATCGCCCTATAGCTCTTAACTTGTATTCTATCTAAGATCTTTGAAACTCTTCTCAACTCACTTCTTGATCATCTTGAATCTCATTCACTTCTTTCCGATCGCCAGTACGGCTTTCGGCGCCAGTCTACCGGCGATATACTTTCCTATCTTACTGATTTATGGTTTTCCGCCCTTAGGAACTACGGGGAGACTTGCGTGGTGGCGCTTGACATATCCAAAGCATTTGACCGGGTATGGCACGCGTCACTGCTCTCCAAGCTCCCCTCCTTTGGGTTCCTCCTTCTCTTTGCTTACTAATGTCTAGTTTTCTTTCAAATCGCTCAATATCGGCTGTTGTTGATGGGGCGACTTCTTCTTCCTTTTCTGTTAATAGTGTTCCTCAGGGTTCTGTCTTATCTCCTACTTTATTCCTACTTTTCATTAATGATCTTCTCACCTGCACATCTAACTCTATTCACTCATATGCCGATGACTCGACCCTTCATTTTTCAACTCATTTCAATTCTGCTCCTTCTTTTACTTCTAGAATTGCCTCTCGTCTTAATCTTTCCGATTCTATTCTCGCTGATCTGGATAAAATTTCCGGGTGGGGTCGTCTCAACCTTGTGAAATTCAATTCTTTAAAAACTCAACTTCTACAAATCTCCCTCTCTAAGACACCTTCCAACTTTCCTATCTCTTTCGACGGTTCTCTCGTCTCTCCTGTTGACAATATAAACATCCTTGGCCTTAACATAAACAAAAAAATGTCTTGGAAACCTCACATCACAACGGTTGCTAGGGCGGCCTCAAAGAAACTGGGAGTTCTGTTTAGACTGCGAGACTTTTTTTCCTCTTCTCAGTTGCTCCAGCTATACAAGGGCCTCATCAGCCCTTGTATGGAGTACTGCTCTCATATCTGGGGGGGCTCTGGTTTCACCCGGCTTTTAGATAGGGTCGAGTCAAAGGCCAAAAGGCTTATAAATTGTCCCATACTTTCCAGTTCACTTGACCCTCTATCTTTGCGGCGCGATGTTGGTGCTTTATCTCTTTTCTATAGGTACCGCAGCGGCAGGTGCTCGAGGAACCTATCATCTCCGATACCACCACCTTTACATTGACCCTCGTACAAAAGGTGCTGTGTCGGCACATGAGTTTTGTGTTGATATTAGTAACTCCAGACTAGTTCGCTGCGGTGCTTCTTTCTTTCCTGCCACCTCTGTTCTGTGGAATTCTCTTCCATCTTCTGTGTTTCCTGCTGAATTTAATCTTCCCCACTTCAAGGCCTGCGTCTGCGCTCATCTGCGTAATTTGCGTTAGTAGTTCGATTCTGAGGCGTGTAACACCCCCTCCTTGAATAGGGCTCTGCCCGTGAGTGGTGGTGACAACTGTAAAAGTATAAATGAGTTCTGCAGCAATAAACCATTTTTCGGCATATTTTGGTTCAACATCACTCATTCTCTCATGCAAGAGAGAAGTAAACTTATCAATGTTGGTAGTTATTAGCATACTCCTGTATACCCCATTATACGGTAAACCACATGTTTCAGTGTAAATATCGTAGATTACACCATGTGCTATATGTATTAAGTCCTCAAGTATGTCAACATCGTTAAGATGCGATGTTAATTCGTTTTTTATTTTAATCAATGCTGTAATATTTTCAGATGTTCGAACTGTGAAACCTATACATGTACGCCAGAAGGTCGCACCATCGATGGGTTTCCAATAGTTGCGTACATCAAGGTTTTAATATTGTCACACGACGAGAAAACAGCATCTATTCTATTAGAACCTCTCACACTGTCTCCCCAGCTAGATATTTCACTACGAGTCGATACATCAGATGACACACACTTATCCTTTAACCATGCGCCTGTGATATCAATAATCTTGATGAATTCTTCAACAGAAATGAATAAGGGTCTATTATTTGCACCTCCGGCTGGAATACAAGCAATGTATCGATCTCCATTCGGTTTACGAATAAATATAAATGACACATCGTTGGGAATAACGAAAGTCCTCGTAAAATATCAACAAACGTAGAGATGCGGGGAGATGTCATCATACCAGCACAGCGAAAAATGTCCTACTGATGAAAATCGAGTGTATAAACAATCCTCAAATGTAATGAGATTCTTTCTTTCAACCAATCAGAAGAAAGTAAACAAGAATATGACGTACGAACGAACCAACAAGAATATGACGTACGAACGAACCATATCAGTTCAAAAGTGCATATAATCTCGCAACAACAACAATAACAATAAACATGTTTACTATGGTAATATGTGTATACAAAAGAGACCTATACAGCCAAATTGACGTGAAACGAGCTTAGAAAAAAAAAAAAAAGTAATAATAATAATAATAATAATAATAATAATAATAATAATAATAATAATAATAATAATAATAATAATAATAATAATAATAATAATAATAATAATAATAATAATAATAATAATAATAATAATTGTGATAATATATATATATATAATTATAATAATACAGATATTAATCAATGTTCATCACATACATATAGTTTTTACATAGGCTTAAGATCTAAAAACGCTAAATCTTTACACAGAAAACCAATCATTTTCGTCGTTATACCTAAGATATTTTTTCACTTCATCGATACCATCATTGAGTACATATGTTAAAAGTTCACGTTCAGACACTAAAATTTGTTTACTAGATAGATCAGTTAGGTAAGCACTTTCGGACCATTGTTTTCTAAGTAGATAGACGAGTTTCTGTACATCTATAGAATTTAAGAAGCGTTCAATGATAGTCTCAGAATCATCAACCAGCATTTTCTTGAACGCATAATATTCCTGGTATAACATATAATGAGCCACAGTTACGTAATTACCCAGTATTTCAGTCTTCTTCATTTGCATTAATACCCTCTTGCGAACCTCAGGATATTTTATCTGTGGTAATCCAGAAATATAGATTCTACGAGCCATTGGTTCAAATACGCCTGTTTCATTACACATCTTCCATACTCGAACTCCCATTTTGCGTGAAATTATATCCTTAGAAAGAGATAAGATGGCTGCCTTTGTGACTCCCTCTTCTGCTAATAATCGTTTTCGGTGAGTCTACTAAAACTTCGGTAGAGTTAGAGTACTCCTTAACTTCAACGTGCTGACATATACTTAGTAATTCATCCGCACTCATAAAAATACGTTTGTTACTGAGTATACAGATTGATTAATACACGTGAAAAAATCAGAACCATTGGGGTTTCTTTTATATAAGATTGAAACCCCACACCCTGGGATCTTGATTACCCACTGTATAATGTCTTGTATAGAGGTATATCTGTCAAGACGTAACATGATGTACACTTAGTGAAAATAGAAACAGAACACAGCCTCCTAAAGCTTTCAAATCCACAACGATTATGACGCTAAAATAAGTCTCAGGAGAAAAGATAATATAAAATTACGGGTACAAACACAAGCCTAAGAGATA
>JABUQX010145113.1:0-2500 GCA_015478945.1 Trachelipus rathkii | reverse complement strand
ATATATATTTATATGAATGCGGGCTTACGAGACATCATTAAGATTTAATCGGTCCAAGTCCTTACACAAATGCCAGTTATCTTCGTTATTAGATATAATATACTTTTTCAATTCCTCAACTCCATCCCAGAGTACATACGATGCAAGTTCTCTCCCTGACACTACCATATGTTTTGGGTCAGGATCATTCACGTAAAGGGATTCTTCAAGCTGACGAATAAAGGTATGAACATCTATCGAAGCTAAGAACTGATTAATTATATTTTCCGAATCTTTAGGTAACAGTTTTTTAAATGTATAATATGCCTCGTATAATATATAATGAGCTGCAGTAACATAATCGGTTAACATTTCTGTTTTACGCAACTGTTTTAACATTTTCTCTCGAACTCGACCCATATATTTTATCTGGGATGTGCCTCTAATATAGAAACCATATATTGTGGGGTTAAATAATCCTGTATCTTCGCGTCTCTGCCATATTCTAATATCCATAATATTCGTATCTAGATATTTAGAGAAGGTTAAAGTAAGTTTCTTATCATCATGATTTCCACCCCCACTGATAACTATTTCCCAACGATTTAATACACAGTGTGACTTAAAGTGTTCATTCACCCATTCTTCAGCATGATGGCATACACAAAGTAATTCGTCGGAACTCATAAAAACACGTCTGTTATATTCATATTGGTCACTACATCTGAAGTAGGTGAAACCGTCTGGCTTTCTTGTATATAAGAAGGATACATCACTTTTCGGAATATTGATTTCCCAATGCACAATGTCACGTTTAGAGAGGTTTATTTATCAAGACGAACCATTCTAACGGTAGGAATATACATCATAGGGAAATAAGAACACTTTTAAGACAGAGCACAACCTTCTACCACGTTCAAATCTAAAACGAATATGACGATGAAATAAGTTTCGAGAGAAAGAATAATGTAATATTACTGGAACAAACACAAGTCTAAGAGATAAGGGATATTTCAACCAATCACGGAAAGGTATAGGATAGTTCAGCCAATCACAGAGTAGGGGCAAATATAGATAAAGGATATGTCCAACATGAAAACAGCATCCAAAGTCTTACATTATATATATATATATATATATATATATATATATATATATATATAGGCTATATATATATATATATATATATATATATATATATATATATATATATATATGTACAACATATATATATATATATATATATATATATGGGTAAACATGTACATAGGATAGGCCCACATATGTAAAATAAAAGAAATCCAAAATAGCATACATAATAAAATATCTAAAGGAATACCTCTTCCACCGAGAGACACCCCAGGGTTTCACCCCTTGCTAGATGAATGAATCCTCCAGGGGTATCACCCGAAGGGGCGTGTAAGCAGGCATTACCCTCCCGAAGGAGGGTAATCCTGACTCCTTCAGGGGTGATACCTGGGGTAATCTAACAGAAATCAGTGGAAGTATTCACTAGATATTTTAAATAATATTTCCCCATGTGGGCCTCCTATTATACCCTTCTTATATATATATGTATACATATATATATATATATATATATATATATATATATATATATATATATATATATATATATATATATATATATATATATATATATATATATATATATATATATATATATATATATATATATATATATAATATGCGCACCGCCTTAATATATATAATGGACTTTGGATGCTGGTTTCATCGCTATCTATCTTATACCTTTCCGTGATTGGTTGAAATATCCCTTATCTCTTAGACTTGTGTTTGTTCCAGTAATATTACATTATTCTTTCTCTCGAAACTTATTTCATCGTCATATTCGTTTTAGATTTGAACGTGGTAGAAGGTTGTGCTCTGTCTTAAAAGTGTTCTTAGCCCCCATGATCTTATTCCGCCAGAAATGCGATGGCGACAAATACGCACATACGTGACATTGCATTATCAATATTCCGAAAGTGATATCTGCTTGCTATACAAGAAAGCCGAACATTCACTACTTCGATAATGGTGACCAATATGATACCAACGAACGTGTTACCAGCCACTGTATACCATCATGCGAAGAATGGTGGTGGTACCCAAGTCGCACTGTGTAAATCGTTGGGCGATGGACATCGTGAGTGAAATCGCGGTGATAAAGAAACGCGGCAACTCTCATGTCTAGATACGAGTATTATGGACCTGTTAAGTATATGGCGAGATACGAAGATACAGGATATTTAACCCTACAATATGGACCACGTGAAGGCACGTAAATATATGGATCGGTCAGAAGAAAAATGTTAAAACGGTTGCGGCAAAAACGAAATGTCAACCGATATGTTACTGCAGCTCATTCCACTGCGCCACGGGCATGTTGTTTAAAACTGATACCGTTCGGAAAACCGCAGTATCGGTTCTTAGCTTTCGATGAATGTTCGTCAGCAGAATCCGTGGTGATCTGACCCAAACCTGCTGGTAGTGTCAG
>JABUQX010145112.1:10000-22500 GCA_015478945.1 Trachelipus rathkii | reverse complement strand
AATAATAATAATAATAATAATAATAATAATCTTTGTAATATTTTATTGTTTTAAAAATAAAGATGTTTGATGAAATATTGTATTGAAATATATTTATTAATTATCTTTGAAATATATTTGTTAATTAATATTTTGATATATTATAATTAATAATAATATTATAATTAATACTTTTATTATTTTTAATAAAGATATCGATTATAATATTGGAAAATTTCTTGATGTGATTCATGATATAAATTAATGTTTTTGTTATAATATTGTTATATATAATATTGAAATACGATTAATTAAATTTTTAATTACAACTTAATTACCTTTTTAAAAATTATATGTAACTGATATCGTATTTCCCATTTTTCTTTATTTAGGTTTTTCAGATCAGTTTTTCAGATTAGCTTTTTAGATTTGGATATTTTTTATGGATGTTTTTGGATAGGATGTAATAAAAGCCTCTCTGGAATTGTGCGTTTATTCAACTACCTTCAACTGGTGCTAGAGAGAGAATTTTTAAAAATTCTAGAGTGACCAGACTGTCTTCCTTGATCAGGATGTTGAGGCTGTAATCTTCTCATTTAGAGTGGTGTGCGACTACAAAATTGGTTTTGGTAGTAGTGGCCACTACTGTCTTCACGACGACAGACAATAGACCGTAAGGAACGGTTGAGGGATTGCGCCTACACGAACCTAAGGATTTTCTGTGACAACAAGAGCCAATTGCTATAACAATTTTGAGAGAGGTGACTCCTTTGTCTTTGTCACTTTTAGAGGACTCCAAACTCCAAATCGAAAACCTTTGCCAAGCTGTTAAAGGTTGGAAAATTCAATGAAGGTACTGTAAGTACTGAAAATTATTTTCACACAAAAGACAGATTTTCACACTAAGTTTAAATTAAATTAGGAAATTGTGTACATTTGGCATGCATTATATTATTACCTGTGGGTTTTTTAATATACGTTATACTTAATTTTGTGGGAATTTCAAAACACAAAGGTGTTAAAATTTAAATGAAAACATATATGTTATTGTTTTCCAAAAAATTACAAAACAAATTTTTACAAATGGGTGACAGGAAAAAATTCCCCATTATAGCCATAGAAAAAGGGCTACTTTAGAATCTGGAAGGTGTGAAAAATAATAAACAAGATTTTTTAGAAATATATTAATATATAAAGATATATTAATTTTTTAATTAATGACATTATTTTGTATGTTTTTTTTTGTTTTTTTTTAAAGGCAAAATTATTAGAAAATATTACAAAAATTTAGTAAATTGCATTTTTTTTTATTTGTATGATTCCTGAGGGAAATTCTTTTGAGAATACAATAGAAAAATATGCAATTAACAGCTTTAAAATAATTAATTAAGATTAGATTAATTAATTTTTTTTTATTTGACTAAAAGATAGTACAGATTAAGAGAATCATTTTAGTGAAAACCGTTTTTCTTAATTATCATTAGTTAAGTAATTATAGCTAGTAGAAGATTACTAAAGAGTGAAAACAGCAGCAGGGTACAATACGACAAGTCTTGAAAGATGTTGTTAACAAAAGTGTGTGCGTGAATTGGTTACATCCATTCAATATTATATGAATCAAAGAGTAAAGGGAGAAAATAGTAAGGAGTATTTGGAGGGAAGGGAAAAAATACGGCACTGCATTTGGAGTATCCGGAGGGAAGGGAGATTGTAAATTGAGTGGGAGATCAAATTCAGGGGAAAGGGATATCGCCTCCAAGAGTGAGGGATTGAAATCTTTGGCCCAATTGACCCCTCATTTCTCCTCCAGTTCTTTCCCCATTCCTTTTCCCTTTTCCGCGCTATTCTCTTGACACAAACAACACACACACACATCGTTTTATATATATATATATATATATAGAGCAGGAGAAGATATATATATATATATAGTATATATATATATATATATATATATATATATATATATATATATCGTTTTTACTTTTATTAATAATAAATTTATTAATTACTTTTTCATTATTATTATTTACTAATCATATTTGACGTAGTCCCGCGAATATTTTCAGGTGGTAAAATTGCGATTTCGGTTATTTTTAACCCGGTTTTTTTTAAACCCGTTTTTTTTGTGAAGGCTTAAGAAGCCAAGTGTTTTTTTTTGAGTGAATTAAAAAATAAGTTTTTTTTTCAATTATCAGAAATCCGTAACTTAGTGAAAAGTTAATTAATAATTATCAAAGTGAGGTAAAACCTTTTGGACAAGACCCAGGCCACCCAGACAAGGTCACTTTGACCAAAGGTCACCAAAGGTCACCAAAGGTCACCAAAGGTCACCAAAGGTCACCAAAGGTCACGGGGTCACCAAAGGTCACCAAAGGTCACCGAAGGTCACGAAAGGTCAAATTGCCCAAATTGACCAAAAATACAGAAAATAATGTATTTTTGACCTAAAAACATTAGAAATTATTATTTTTGACCTAAAAATAACAGAATTGTTATATTTTGATACAGAAAAATTGAAAATTTATTTTACTGACCTGTAATATTTTAAAAGTATTCTACTGCAGCAGAAGTTATAAAAACCACAAATTATAACAGAATAAATTTGTTGGTATATAAATTGATTGATTCCAAGTTAGAAAATGTTTAATAGAAGAACATAGAACAACTTTGAAGAATTTTGAAGAACTTTGAAGAACTTTGAAGAACAGTAGAACAAAAAACCTTTGACCCAGAAGAACAAATAAATTGACCTTTAACATTTTAAGAACACACCCGACTTGAAAAAGGGGATAGTTGTTTCTTAATTAATTAATTACTGAGAATTAATTAAATATAATTATCAATAGACCTTTGATATTTTTTAAATAATTTTGAAAGAAAATTATTTTTATTTTTGAAAATAGACCTTTGATATTTTTTAAATAATTTTGAAAGAAAATTATTTTTATTTTTGAACTTTGAACTTTAAATAATTTTGAAAGAAAATTATTTTTATTTTTGAACTTTGAAATTTTTTAAATAATTTTAAAAAAGAAAATTATTTTTAATTTTGAACTTAGAATCAAAAGTGATTAAATTTTAATTTTTAAATTTAATAGTGATTAACTTTAAACAGTAATTAATAATTAAAATCGAATAAAATAATTTTAATTATTTAATTAAAAGTTAATAAACTCTTTTGTTTGAGTTTAAATAGAACTTTACATATTTTCTTGGAACATAGAAAATTTTTTGAAAAATATTTGAAACAGTTTGAATATTTTTGAAAACTTTGAAAAAATATTTTTGAAAACTTAGTGTTTTTTTGAAAACTTTTAAAAATATTTTGATTTAGTTTTTTTTTTTTTATTTTAGAAACAGTTTGAGAACTTAGTTTTTTTTTATTTGATTAACTTGAATTAATTAAAGTTTAATCATGACTATGTTTGAACCAATAGTCTTTACAGTCTTCGTATTTTCAACATTGTTTCTCATTCTCTGCTACCTGGTTCAAAGGGCTATAGCCGGACCAGTTGACCCTAATGGAGCTTCAGGAGGAGCTGAAGGGGATAATAAGGACTTAGAAAATAAGGACTTAGAAAATAATGATTCAACTGAGAACATGGATAATACAAATAAAGAAGACAATACAGAAGCTGTTCATCAAGATGAAGAACATGATGTAACAGAAGTGAAGATTACTGACGGACAGAAAACAGAAGAGAACAAAGGAGCAAAACCCAAGATAAGGGAACCCACACAAAAGGATATGGGACTTCCTCCAGTATATCTACCTCCTTCTAACATTGATACAATGTCGTTAAACCCAAATCAGAGAACAGCTTGGGATTGGCATCAACCAGGAAATACAGAAAATACAGCAAGAATACCTAAGGTGCTCCAAAAGACAAATGTTTTGGACAACACCTTTAACATACATTTAAACGCATCGGGGGCCACTCCCCCTTCAAATAAAAAGAAGACTTATCCTTCCTGGAATGGCCAAACAGAAATATTTAACAATAGAAGTGAGTTTAGTGGAGCTTGGGGACAGAGCCAAGCAAGTGATACTTTATATGGAGGACAACCTCAGAATCCGTGGGGGCCATCCCAAAATATTTTAAATAATCCTTTAAGTATGCAGCCACCTCATACAGGCTGGCAACAACCCCTTCCTACAATGCAACCTGGATACAACCCATACCCATATGGACCCCCTTATGGAGGATATTATCCAAACGCTGCGTATGCCCCTCCATTACCAGAATTGCCTAAAGAATTAAAATTGTATGGAAGAAATACCAAGACCCAAGTTTGGGTAGGCATTAAATTTGAGGATTACCTTTCAACGTTGCAAGAGAAGATACGCACGTTAGGCCTAATAACTGAAAGACAGAAAATAGACTATGCTAAGACTACAATCTCTTCTGATTTCTCATCAGAGGCCCGCCAGTATATTCTGAAAGATAATAGTTTCTCTAGGTGCAAGACCCTAGAAGACTTTTTAATTCAATTGAAGATTTTTCTCAAACCAGACAAAGCCGAGACAATCTTCTGTTTATTGAAACAGTTCATGAAATTTCAAAGGAGACCACATGTAACTCTTACTGAATTCATGTTGGACTTGAAGAATCTCCTTTGGGAATATCAGAGAAAACTCATAGATATCGAGACTTCCTTTGGATTACTTCTCAACAGATAAATATCTTAATAATGACTAAGATTTTAGAGAGTATGGAAGAGCTCAGAGATCATAGAAGACTTAGAGAAAAGGTCTTAAAAGTCTTTAATCCAGACTTAAGTTTCGTAGAAATTTTAGAGAAACTTAGTCAAATAGAAGAAGGAGTCTTGTTCCAGACTAACCATAGAGCTGAACAAGATAGAAGAAATACAGCTAGAGTGTTCTATACAGAGAACAATAGCACTAATAATAGTGAAGTTAAGAAAGAAAGAACTACATACAACCCTTCCATGAGGAACAGAACCATGGAATGGGGTAATAAAAAGAATACTTCTAAATTTTCAGGAAAAAGAACAAGCCTTTCTTCAAATATAAGACTTAATAAGGGAGTAGTTAAGAAACTCTCCAGTAAAGAAATAAAGTCAATGGACTATTGCCTAAAATGTGAATCTTTAGGCCATCATTCTCGAAACTGTGGTTGGAATACCACATACTGCAGAGTATGTAGAAGGTTCCATGCCCGGGGTTCGACGTCTAATTGCAAGAATGCCCCTGTATGGATACCTAATGAGAATGAAAATAATATGGTAATACCATATAATAACCCCACTGATTTTGATAATGGGGTCAAAGCTCGAAAAGTCGAGATTAAAATTGATTCAAATACTAGAAAGCCAAACTCTTACTCTAAGAATGAGCGTAGCTATCAAGGTAAGAGTCCCAAGAAAACAACCAGAGTTCATCTGATTTCTAATCATCAAGCAGATCCAGAACATGAAGAAATATCTGGAACTGAAGATGAAGAAGAAGAGAACGAACAGTTTTTTCAACCAGATCTCTCCGACAGAGAACAAAATTTTTGATTCCAGGCAAAGATTTAAATGAAGAAATGGTAAACAGAACAGTAATTAAAGAAAATACTTCAAGCTTAAAGAAGAGAGGTGTTTTAGTAACCTCTAGCTTCTTTGGTGTAGGAATTAGACCCCCAAAATTGGGCTGTCATTATTTCTTGTCAATATTTTTGACTCCAACAAAAGGTCAGAACGAGGTTGAAGTTCATAGCCTACTAGATTTAGGGAGCACAACCTGTTTGATATCGTTGGATAGATTAAAGGAAATAGAAAGAGAAGGAAGATTTAAACTGTCTCTTAAAGAAGCTAGTATTATAGTTCAAGGGATTGGAACTCAGATGATCCATCCTATAGGAGAAGTTGATCTACTTCTAAGACTACACCAACAGTATTACCCAGTTACCTTTTTAGTGTGTAAGACTGGAAGTACTGGAGCTTGGAATGGAATTCTATTAGGTACAAGTATTTTAGCTAACCTACCTATAACCATAGACCTTTCTTCATCGCATTTAAATCTTAAAGAAGAGGATAACGAAATTAAAGTTAAAATCTTTGCCAAGTTAGGAAGTTATTTTCTCATGAATCAAGATGAAAAGATAACTAAGAAAGATAAAATGATTAATAATCATAGAAAAGATTCCAATAGGAATAATAAGTTTAAATTAAACAATTACAGTGATAATTGTAAACCAGTAATTAATAGAGGCTCAAGTGAAAAGCCTACACAGAGATTAATTAATAAAGGCTCCATTCTTGAAAAGCCTACACAGAGATTAATTACTAAAGGCTCATTATTGAAAAGCCTACACAGAGATTAATTAATAGAGGCTCAAGTGAAAAGCCTACACAGAGATTAATTAATAAAGGCTCCATTCTGGAAAAGCCTACAAAGAGTATTATTACTAAAGGCTCATTGAAGAAGCCTACAAAGAGTATTATTACTAAAGGCTCATTGAAGAAGCCTACAAAGAGTATTATTACTAAAGGTTCATTAGAGAAGTCTACAAAGGTAGAAATAAATAAAAATTCTGTTGTTCTTCAAGAGAACAAAGAAAATTCACAACTTCCTCCAGTAAAGGAAGGACCTTTAATAGCAGACGAAGAAATAGAAGTTCAATTGCTATTAATAGAAGAAACAATGGCACCTGCTCAATCTTATGGGTATTTGAAAGTCAGACCTGAGAGTAAAGAAGATTTGAGACTGGAAAAGAAGTGTTTAATAACACCTGCTTTTTCCTTGGGGCCATTATATTTTGCAAATACTGTATGCCCAGTTAGAAACAATGAAGTTATATTGAGTTATATTAATCTAAGTGACAAGCCTTTTTATTTAAGAAGAAATAAAAACATAGGTAAATGTCATCCGATTTTGGAACTTATTGAAGAAGAAAATTTTAATAAAACTGCTATTGCTATAGAGAATAAGCAGTTAGGTTCTACTTGTATAGTAACCTGCTCAGAAAATTTATCAGATAAACAATTGAAGAATGCATACAGAGAGATTATTACAGATAATTTAAGTAAAGAAGAAGCAGATGTTTCTATTTTACAGAAACCTGAGCATTTAGAAGAACTTTTGGATTTGTTAATGGAATACAAGGACGTTATTGCTCTAGATGATGATGCAGTTCCTGTATGTCCTATACAGAAGTTTGAAATAGAACTTACTCCAGATGCTCCAAAGATCATTTTTAGAAAACAGTATCGTCTTCCACATCGCTATCTGGAAGACATAGATAATTTTACAGATGCAGCTTTAAAGAAAGGATATATTAAAGCTTGCTATTCGCCACATAGTTCACCTCTACTGGTGGTGGCCAAAAAGAATTCTAATAAACCAAGAGTCTGTATAGACTATAGGCACCTGAACTCCTTCAGCGTCCCAGATGTATACCCACTGCCCTCAATAGACGAAATATTCTCGTCCCTAGGAGGCAGTACGATTTTTACTAGCTGTGACTTGATAGATGCCTATCATTCCCTCGAAGTCGAGGAAGAAACACAGAAATTAATGGCTTTCCGTACAAGGAAAGGATTATTCTGCCCAACCAGATTATTATTTGGGCACCGCAATGCCCCAAGTACCTATGCTAGGACAATGCAAGTCGCGTTGAACCATTTATTAGGACCTATTGCCCAAGTGTATCTAGATGATGTCTTAATCATGGGTAAAAATAAGGCAGAACATTTTGAAAACTTAAAGAAAGTTTTTACTGCGTTTAGAGAAAATAAATTGAGAGTTAAATTGACTAAATGTCATTTTCTACAAACTTCAGTTTTGTACTTAGGATTTAAAATAGGAAGAGACGGAATTTCACCAGATCCAGCGAAGATAGAATCGATGAAGAGTTTCGTCCCTCCAACAAGTGTTAAGGAAACACAATCCTTATTAGGATTTTTCTCGTATTTTCGTTTTTTAATTAGTGACTTTGCACATTAATTCGAAACCATTGTATAACTTAATAAAGAAGAGTGTTAAGTTTGAATGGAAAGAAGAACACCAAAAAGCATTTGAGCTCTTAAAGGAGAAATTGGTTGTTCAACCTCAGTTAACTTTCCCAGACTATTCCAAGCCATTTTTTATAGGTACAGATGCCTGCGACTATGGAATAGGGGGAGTTCTTTACCAAATGTCAGATGACGGCAAGGAGAAACCGTTATCTTTTGTTTCAAGAGTGTTAAGAGGCAGTGAACTCAACTATGATATTATAGAAAAGGAATGTTTAGCTGTTGTCTTCTCACTACAAAAGTTCAAGAATACAGTGTTTGGTTACCCCATCACTATATTAACTGACAATCAACCTCTTTGTTTTATATTTCGCAACAAACAACAAACGGGACGCTTAGCCCGTTGGAACTTGTTTGTAAACAGTTTTTCGCCAACTATAAAGTATAAGACGGGAAAAACAAACATACCGCCTGATTATTTGAGTAGGCACCCAGCAAAAGCACCGAATGTTTCTTTAGAGGAGAAAAGAAACCGATGCTACCAAGAAAAGATTTTATCTTAACAAAAGAAACTTTTAATAGGGAACAAGAGAATTGCCCTAGATTAAAAGAATTAGTTAAGTGGGCTAAGGAAAACCCCAAGACTTATCCACACATTTTCCATAAGAAAGTGCTGTACTATGCAACTAGAAAGGAACCTTATGTAATACAAGTACCAGATAGCATGATCTACTCAGTTATAGATCAGTGCCATTCTTCACTTGGAAGTGGGCATGGAGGACAGCAAAGGACTGAAAAACGAGTTAGAGAGAGATACGTTTTTCCTCATCTAAGTAAGTTAGTAAAGGAGTACTGTTCTCAGTGCGTGTCTTGTGCTAAGGTTAAAGGTCCTAGACCTCCAAAAGCAGAAATTAACAGATGGCCTCTTCCTTATACTCCGTTTTCTAGAGTACATGTGGATAGTATAGGTAAACTTCCCACATGTTCAATTTCAGGAGCCAAACACATTCTCGTCTTCAGAGATGTTTTGACTAGATACTGCGAATTAGTCGCATGTAAGACAAGAACGAGCCAAGAATTTGCTCGAGCTTTACAAGAAAGAGTAATATGTCGGCATTCGAGCCCAGAAATTTTAGCCTCGGATAATGCCCCAGAATTTACTTCAGCTGCTTTTAAAGAGTTATGTAAGGCTTGGAGGATAAAAAAGGTTAATATTCTGCCCTACAAACCAAGTCAAAATGGTGTAGTTGAAAGATTGAATGCAGATATTGAAAATTTCCTCCGTCATTTTGTAAAGGACAATCATAGAGATTGGTCAAAATACTTATCTTTTGCTCAAATAGCAATTAATACTTCGTATAATAGATCAATTGGATCTTCTCCACATTTCGTCCTGCATGGATATATAAAGAGACTTCCCTACGAGATGCCTGATTATGTCTCTCCATTTACAAATAAATCGGAAAATAGAAAATTCATATCAGATGAGGTAGATGTCGTAGTGGAAAGAATGGAAGCAATAAGAGACTTAGCAAGAGAAAGTCTAGAAAAAGAAACCATTAAAGCTATGGAACAGCAACACAAACATGCCACACAAAGAGAATTGAAAGTGGGCGATTATGTTTTTGTAAATGCTGTAAAGAAGCCAGAACAGAGTTCTAAATTGAACAAAAGATTTGAAGGTCCTTTTATTGTAAATCAAATAAAGGAGCCAAATAAGCTTATGCTTTCTTGTTTAAATTCAACAAAATTATTTCCGGTTCACCGGGATAATGTAAAGATAATTCCAGTAGAAAAGATTACAGAATCTCACTTTTCATTTGATAATGATGAGATTTGGAATCCAGATGCAATTCAAGAAACATTGGATTCCCCGAAAGTTACAACAGAAAGAACAAGTATGGAATCTGAAGAAGTAAATCGACAGGTAGATGATCAAGAATCTCCAACCACTTCTTCTTGGATTCCCCCTAATTTTTATGATGAACAAAATGTTATACCTATATCAGAGGATTCAACACAAGAACAAAAGAATCCTGTAGTAGAAACACAAACTTCTTGTAATCAAAGAATACCTGATACTCCTCAAGGAAGTAGATTGATTAATTCTACTCCACAAACAAGAACTCAAGTAAGAGGATATAGACCGTCTCTATCACCAATCAGACAAGAAGATTCATATATTTCAGACAGTTCTGAACACGAGGAACAGCCTGTCATTGCAGAAGTACAAGAGGATACTTTGGTAACGCCACTTGCAGATGGAACTGTAGGGGATAATGTGCCAAGTTCTGAAGCACTTCCCAAAGATGATGAGGTAACACCTCCAGAAGAAATAATGGATTTATCAACATCTGAAGGCCCAAGAGATGATAGGAAAGAAGATCCGTCGTATAGACCTCACCAGCAATTCAGAGGTCCGAGGGATGTGGAACCAAGAGTTACAAGAAGTCAAACAAGACAAAGAGAGCATGAATCTCTTCAATCTCTACCACCAAGAACGGAAGAAGCAACACAAGAGTCTTCTGAAACAGAATTACAGAGACCTCCAGTTGTTTTGCCATTAGAGATGACTAGAAGAGGAAATAGACTTTACTATTTGCCTCCTAAGAGTTAAAATCTCTTAGATTGTATAAAATTTTTGTAAATAAATATTTTATTTTATTTTATTTGTGTTTATAACCTTTAGGTTTAAGTTGGTATTATGTCATATCACACAAAATACACAATTTTACACTTTTCTATTCATCATCATTTAGTATAAGTTTCCATATTTTATATTTTTATTATGTCCGTTACGAATTCGGATAAATTTTTTTTGCCCCCAGGGGTCAGTCTTTTCTTTTGAAACTAAAAACCATAAAAAAATAGAAAATTTTAATTTTTACTGCTCTTAAAATAATATTTATATACTTTTATTTTTTATTAGTAACATGTTTTTATTATTATTTTTTATTTTAAAAAGAAAAACAAAATAAAAATCGAAAAATTTCGTTTTAATATTAGAATAATAAAAATATAATCAGATTGTTTATTTAATATTAAGAATCTTTTTTAATTAATTTTAATTAAGTATTAGCCTTAAGCTATATAATTAGCTTGCTTTTATTTTTAATTTTTATCTTAATATTAATTAGCCTTAAGCTATATAATCAGCTTGCTTTTATTTTTAATTTTGATTTTAATTCAGAATTAGCCTTATGCTATAATTGACTTTGATTGATATTAATTAGCCTGATCAGCTTTTATTAATATTAATTAGCCTCATGCTATATAATCTTTTAATTTTTAATTTTTAAGTTCATGATAATCAGAATGCTACAATTTTTAAGTTTTACTTAAAGCTTTTTTAATTTTAATTTTAATTATAATCAGAATGTTTTAACATTACTTATCTTTAGTTTATTATCCAAGATCCAATTATCAGAAACATATCAAACTTGATTCCAATTTTAAATTTTAAAAATTAACGTAAAGCTAGTATAATCATAGGTAACTTTTTAAAAAGAATTTTTGAATCCTGACAATTAATTATTTAATTAATTATTTTAATTTTACTTTAATAAAACGGCGACCTCATTTATTAAATCGAAGTAATAATCATTTCAGACTGTAATGAAAATGTTACGTCCAGTTTTTGCATTACTTCTTTTACCTGCAGTCTTATCCATCTCCACTAACATTAATGAAGAGACAAGAGTACTGCCAGGTATCATTTTGTATCACTCCGGTGAAGTAAATTTCATAGAAGGATATCTTGACTTGATTGTATCTTTAGAATGCCCATCAGAAATTAAAACCACTATTTATAGAACCACTAAAATGATAGATACTTTAAAAGATAAATTTTTGCCTGCGTTTAATGATAATTTTATTAATATTTCCATAAATCAACGAGCGCATAAATGGGAATTTCAACTCATTAAAATTAGAACTAAAGTAATATCCCTTAAATTAGCTGAAATTAAAAGCTTACCATGGATTCACTCCCAAGCTAGATATAAAAGAGCTGCTTTCGAATTGGGAGGAGATATTCTTAATATTTTATTTGGTACCGCTACTGATAAACAAATTAAATTTTTGAGAAAAAAGATAAATATATTAGGTAACTTTGCGAGTACTTCAAATTTATTAGTTAATGAACTTAAAGAACAGTTAAAGTCAAATACCCGAACACTATCAGAATTTCAAATTAACCTACAAAAATTAATTGAATTTCAAAACAGATCACTTGCAACCCACAACATACTTAACCAGTTGGGAAGCGTAAAATCATTACTTACATTAGTTGAACATTCAGTTAACAGTATTACAATGATACATCAATTAGTTATCACTTCATTACAATTAGCTAAAACCAAGATAACTAATGATCAACTTTATTCACCCATCTTTTTGTTACCATATATACTAGAAATGACACAAGCTACTAAATTACATCCTATTATACCATTAGAAGCAACAACATACCATTCATTTTTGACATACTCATGGACTATAAAATCAACCACTAATCCATTTGAATTAATCACACTAATTCCATTCATTTCAAATGAGAA
>JABUQX010145112.1:2500-5000 GCA_015478945.1 Trachelipus rathkii | reverse complement strand
GTTAGAGGGGCTGAGGGGATATATATATCACTATTTGGTGGTTGCTAGGATAAGGGTGGGAGGAGAGGTGACGGTGAGGGAAAGGGGAGAAAAGAAGAGAGTGGAAGTGATAAAGGTGGAAAAATTGGAGGAGATAGTATGTAAGAGGGAGTTTAGGAGAGGTATGGAGGACAGGTGGAGAAACGTGAGAGGGACGGGAATTGGGGAGGTGGAGGGGGAGTGGAAGAGATTTAGAGAGGCAGTATGTGAAGAGGCTAAAAGGGTATGTGGAGTAAAAAGGGTGGGTGCAAGCAGAAGGAAAGGGAGTGAATGGTGGAGTGAGGAGGTGAAGGAGGTGGTGAAAAGGAAAAAGGAGGCTTATGTGAAATGGTTGGGAAGTAGGGGAGAAGATAGCTGGGAGGAATATAGAAGGGTTAGGTGGAAGCAAAGAGGGCGGTGGAGAGGGCGAAGAGAAGAGCAAAAGAGGAATGGTGTAGAAAAGTGACAGAAAATTTTGAATCGGGGAGTAAGATGTTCTGGAAAGAGGTTAATAAAAAAAGGAAGAGGAAGGAGGGGTTGGGGGAGAGGATTAAGGGAGGAGATGGGGATTGGATAGGAGGAGAGGATAGGGTGAGGAAGAGGTGGGGGAGTACTTTAGTGGATTATTGAAGGGGGGGGGGTAGGGGAGGAAGATATACAAGAGGTGAGGATGGGAAATGAAGTGGGGAGGGGGGGGGAGGATGAAATACAAATGGAGGAAATTATTAGGGCCGTGAATAAAGGAAAAAAAGGGAAGTCCGCAGGTCTGGATGGTGTGAGAATGGAAATGTTGCAGAAGGGAGGTATAGGGGTGGAGGAATGGCTGCATAGGTTATATAACATATGTTGAGGAGTGGTGAGGCACCACAGGGATTGGAGGATGGATGTTTGGTCTCTGTATAAGGGGAAAAGGGATAGATGGAAACGGAAATTATAGAAGATATGTCTTTGGCGGTGGTGGTGGGAAAGCAAAATGAAGAATACTGAGAGAGTTAAGAGGTTTAAATGAGGGGAGAATGGGGGAAATCAAGGAGGATTTAGGAGGAAGAGGCAGTGACCAAGTGTTCACACTAAAGATGCTTGTGGAGAAAAGTATAGAGAAGAAAGGGAAAGTGTATGGATGTTTTTTTAGATTTAGAGAAAGCATATGATAGAGTGGAGAGGGGTGAACTGTGGAGGGTGTTGGAGGAAAATGGGGTGGGGGTAATTTAGGGAAAGTATTAGGGCCTTTTACAGGAATAGTAGAATGTGTGTGAGAGTGTTAGGAGGGGAGAGTGAGATGTTTGGGACTGAGGCAGGGGTGTGTAATGTCGCCGTGGCTATTCAATTTGTTTATGGAGTGTTTAAGAGGAATGGTGGGAGGGAGGAGGTGGAATTGATGAAAGCGTGAATGATAGAAAGGGAAGTGAACATGATACTGTTTGCGGATGATACGGCCCTAGTGGCGAAGAACGCGGAAGGTCTGAGGTATTTGGTGAGGGAGTTTGAGAGAATGTGTGTGGACAAAAGGGGCTTAAAATAAATCCAGGTAAGAGTAAAGTGTTAGTGGGAGGAAAGAGAAGAGGGGGAGGGGTTAGAGGTTAGAGTAGGGGGGTAGTATTGGAAGAAGTAAAGATTTTTAGATATTTAGGGGTGGATTTGGGTAAGGGGAGGGATGAAGGAGGAGATAGAACATAGAATAGGTGAAGGAATGAGGGCTTTGAGTGGTCTGAGAGAAATATGGAAAGGGGGGGATCTATCACAGAAAGTTAAGATAAGTATGTTTGAAAATCTGTGTACCAGCGGTGTTGTATGGGTGTGAAACGTGGGGGTTGAATGCTAGGTCCAGGAAAAAGTTGGAAGTATTTGAGATGAAGGGGTTGAGAGCGGTTTGTGGGGTTAGCAGAAGGGAGAGGATTAGGAATAGGGTGGTGAGGGAGAGGTGTGATTGGAGGAATGGGCTGGTGGGAAGAGCGGAGAAGGGAATGTTAAGATGGTATGGGCATTTAGTGAGAATGGAGGAGCAGAGAGTGGTTAGAAGAGTTTGGGAGGCGGACTGGAATAGGAAGGAGAGGAAGGGGGAGACCAAGAAGGAGGTGGATGGATGGAATAAAGGAGATGATGGAGGAGGGAGGGATGGGAGAGGAAGAGGGTAGGGTGTTGGCGAGGGATAGAGGGGGGTGGAGGAGGTGGGTGAGGGCGAGATGAGGGGGGGTGTGAATGAGGGAGGCTGTACGCACCACTACCCCGCTCAAGCGGGACAAAAGTGTATGTACAATAATAATAATAATAATATATATATATATATAATATTAGTATGATTAAATATATTATTATTTATGGTTATTATTTTTATTATTATTATTGGTTATTATTATTATTATTTTTATATTTTTACTTGTCTAAATTTGATTTTAGTGTTTTATTATTATTATTATTATTATTATTATTATTATTATTATTATTATTACGTATATATATGAGTTATTATTATTATTATTAT
>JABUQX010145111.1:55000-56589 GCA_015478945.1 Trachelipus rathkii | reverse complement strand
TAAGGAAATTCCTTATGTTTGGTGAGCATTTCTTACGATTTTGAGCTAAGTTTGACAAAAACGAACGCAAACTCGAGCATTTCTTACGTTTCGTAAGCACAAATGCAAAAACGAAAACGGCTTTAATTAATATGTTGCAGTGAAGCTCTTTTATTAAAATGCTGCAACGTTTTGTTTTGAATTTTATCAAATAAAAATGTGTTCGGATCCATGCAATCGTTATGGATATGGAGGTGGAGGCGGATAACTGACAAGATCCATTTAAATTTTAAACAAATAGTTCTTAAAACATACATAATTTCTTCCCCTATCTCACATTTTCGTTAAATTTTTTACTCCTGTTTTTTTCTCCTCTTTTTCGTTTTTTAAAAATTATTTAAAATATTTCGAACTTTTGAATCATGTTCGTTCGGACTTAAATTCATTGTTTGTATCATATACTAGCAATATACTAAAAAAAAAAAAACGAAAAAAAAAACCTAAAACTGGCGGAGGCGTAAAACATAACAGGTCCATTATTATTATTATTATTATTATTATTATTATTATTGTTATTATTATTATTATTATTATTATTATTATTATTATTATTATTATTATTATTATTATTATTATTATTATTATTATTATTATTATTATTATTATTATTATTATTATTATTATTATTATTATTATTACAGATTCGATATTATTACAAAAAAATAATTCGATGATTTTAATTTTAAAAAAATATTTTTAAATAATTTCTTAGAAAATAAGAAATTTAAAAACAACAGGATAATGAGAGATTATTGAAATATTAAAGTTCAAAATTTATTTTAGAAAGAAAATAGTTATCGATAAATTTTAAAAACTTTTTTATATTTTTACATTTGTTTAAATTTTGAAATATATATATATATATATATATATATATATATATATATATATATATATATATATATATAGATATATATATATATATATATATATATATATTTTTATATATATATATATTTATATATTTTATATATATATATATATATATATATATATATATATATATATATATATATATATATATATATATATATATATATATATTATATATATATATATATATATATATATATATATATATATATATATATATATATATATATATATATATATATATATATATATATATATATATATATATATATATATATATATATATATATATATATATATATATATATTGATATATACATATATATAATATATATATATAAACTTGCTTTATCCCCTATGCGAAGGGAGGAGATAACACGGGGACCACAGGAAAATCGAACTTTAAGGCGGATATATATATATATATATATATATATATATATATATATATATATATATATATATATATATATATATATATATATATATATATATAACACCATATATATATAAAGGTTACTTTATGACACCTCTTGAAAAAATTTGACTGTTGCCAGATAGGCTATAAAATTTAAATTTTGCTACTTATTTGAAGAGAGAACTATATTAAAGGCAAGTAAAGTAAAAAATATATATATATACTGAAAAAATTTAAAATACCGTATAATTAATAGACT
>JABUQX010145111.1:47500-50000 GCA_015478945.1 Trachelipus rathkii | reverse complement strand
GTTTTTCTACTAATAAACCCTTAAAAACGTCGTCTGGCAAACATCTAAGGTTCAGTTTTTTATTTCGCCAAGATTTAGGGGGGGGCAAGTGCCCCCCTGCACCCCCTGCCTACGCCCATGTATATATATATATATATATATATATATATATATATATATATATATATATATATATATATATATATATATATATATATATATATATATATATCAGGCGCGGTTTACGGGGGAAGCACAGGAGGCCGGGCCTCCTCTAAAAAAAATAAAAGCAACTAATGTAATAAAATAATTCAAATTACTATTTATTACTATTAAAATAATGTTTAAAATGTTATACAAGAACGCTAATTTTACATTAAGATCATTTATTCTCTTGCGAAACATTATTTTTCATAAGGATCATTGACTGGAGGAATTTCGATTTGTGCCTCCAAGAAAGCATAATTATAATGCTTTCAAAACACTGGTTGTCATGGCAACGTAAAAGAAACCTTATTCTTATTTTGTCTATTTTGAGGATTTTTCCACAAAGCCTCCTCTCGAACACGTCATAAAATAACTCCCAAATTTGGCAACTCTACTCATAAGTAGAGTTGCCCCTTTGCAATAAATATGTGAAACAAAAACTATTTAAAAAAAAATAAAAAATAAAAAAACTTATTTAATATATATATATATATATATATATATATATATATATATATATATATATATATATATATATATATATATATATATATATATATATATATATATATATATATATATATATATATATATATATATATATATATATATATATATATATATATATATAGAGAGAGAGAGAGAGAGAGAGAGTTATACTAAAATTTACTATATTGAGACCGGATTGCCAAGGTGTAAGAAGCGAAGGAAAAAGTCCCAGATTGGGGACTCATGCGGGGGCAACGCTAAGTTCGAGCACGTAAAGATTTTAAGTGTGATTAGAGGCTGTATTTTGGATCACCCTGTCAATCAGTCTAGGTTTAACTCTAAACTGCAAGGTAGATAGCCATCCTCCCTCATGATGAAACTGTGTTGTCAATAACATTAAGAATGCATACGTGGTTTTGTGATATGCTGAATTATGGAAACTACGATGAATATAACTGGTTTGCAAGGTTTTTGGATCACGCACAATGCAGGATTAAAAGGAGAGTAGTATTTGACTCTTGAAACCAAGGTGTAATTGCCGGACGGACAGGTATGGTAGAACTATAAGATGGTTAAAGAGAAACTTCCTCCGGTTTTAAATTATTGTAGGGTTGGTAACTCGTGGGTACGAGTTATCCTGGTCTGTTATTATTTTGCAACATTTTAATCAAGCAGGTTACGTGACAAGTTGGGGCAATTAACACGTGTATATTTTCAAGGTTTATGTGTTTATATTTTCAAGATTTATGTTTGAAAAATGTCGTACTCATTGAGTATGAGTACCTGATAAGATGGTTAAAGAGAAACTTTATGAAATTTAATTATTGATATGGAGATTGACAAGCTGTATGTTAAAATTATATTATAAAGTCTTTTTACTAATGGTGTTTACAGTCAAGAAAGGAAATTGTCATGTATGAATTATAAAATTACGAAAATCTTTATTTATTATTATACCTCCGCGTTGAACAGCAGACAATAAGAGAAAAGAACTTACTCGTTAATATATATATATATATATATATATATATATATATATATATATATATATATATATATATATATATATATATATATATATATATATATATATATATATATATATAATATATATATATATATATATATATATATATATATATATATATATATATACTCTATATATATATATATATATATCTATATACATATATATATATATATATATATATATATATATATATATATATATATATATATATATATATATATATATATATATATATATATATATATATATATATATATATATATATATATATATATATATATATATATATATATATATATATATATAAAATATATATATATATATATATATATATATATATATATATATATATATATATATATATGTATATATATATATATATAATATATATATATATATATATATATATATATATATATATATATATATTATACTCTATATTATATATATATATATATATATATATATATATATATATATATATATATATATATATATATATATATATATATATGTATATATATATATATATATATATATATATATATATATATATATATATATATATATATATATATATATATATATATAATATATATATAAAAGAAAATAAATAAAATATATATATATATATATATATATTGAAGTGCCTCCCCATGTTTTCGGTTCACGAGCCGTAACTGATATATATATATATATATATATATATATATATATATATATATATATATATATATATATATATATATATATATATATATATATATATATATATATATATATGGTATATATATA